>OMLP01045428.1:38709-49610 GCA_900302685.1 Spondyliosoma cantharus
CACACACACACACACACACACACACACACACACACACACACACACACACACACACACACACACACACACAACCAACTAAACAAACAAACACACTGCAGCAAATAAAGCCATTTGGACACCCTGAACAGTATAAACATTGCTATAAGGTAGGCTTAAAACACACCTGCTGCAGTCCAGTGCATGCACACTCAAACACACACACACACACATAATTTGAATGCCGACACAAACACTTGAACAAACAGCCACCAGCAATGTGCTGCCAGATAAAGAAACTCATACAAACACCTGTACACACACTTTTTTTTTAGAAGTCACAACATTTAAACTGCACCGTGCACACACACACACACACACACACACACACACACACACACACACACACACACACACACACACACGCAGCGTAAACAGTATTAACTGGGTTTAAGGCAATGACAGCAAACTCAGTGTGGGTTTCCCCCAGAGGTCTATGAGCTGGATTTCTCAGCAAGACTATTGTCTCGATTCTGCTTACAACCCCACCTGACCTTGTTGTCACATTTGTGTCACTGTACTGAAGCTGTCGGGTATACATACTTGGGTGTGCATGGGGGAGTGTCAATAAAAGAACTTGTAACTTTTCAGAAATATCTCTTTACTCATATCATTGACAGTGCTGATTCACAAAATGTAACTGCGGTATTGCATAATGATGAGTAAAAGTATATTGCTTCTGTGAAAGGAGCCACTACACTAGAGGCTAAATCAATTATTTGATTAGCTGGTAGAAAATACAACATTTTGAAACTACAGAAAATACAGCCCTCAAACTCAGGTTTGAGGGTTGTATTTTCTGAAATGTGAGGATTGGCAACTTTTCTTTGTTTTATATTAAACATGTAAAACATTTGGGTTTTGGACTGTTGGTCAGGCAAAAAGAAGCATTTTAATATTTTTTGAAAAAAAATATTATTTTCAATTATTTAGGATTATTTGATGAATAAAAATGTATATATAAAAATCAGAAATCCAATGGATACATGCCACAGGGGTTTTTGGACGGGGGAACCAGGACGATGCTAACACCAGGGATAGCCTACAAAAACACATCATCCCTCTATAACAGCTGATGTCAAGAGACCCTTTGATTTCTCTCTGTCACCTGGTTAAAACTATTAGTGCTTTCATTTTTCAGCAGCACCGACTCTGCTCTGATCATCATTATCCATGCTAACCACACGCCTAGCCACCCCAGCCACTGTTTATTCAGCCCACCAAGCACATGAGACACCATAATGACACTAATTGCCCAAGAGCTCACTTTTCCTCTGAGTGGTTATGTACTGCATTGTGCCTTAAGAGCCATCTGTGTTCCCCGTCTTCAATCGATTTATCTTTTCACATTCCAAAACTACAAAAAGGCAGGGAAAGGCACCACACCCATTCATAAATAATGTGTACGGGGGTGTGGGGAATGTGGGCTACTGTTTCTTTGTGTTTGAGCAGGGAGTTGGACGTCTCCAGCCCACTGGAGGTCTGGGAGAGTGAAGCAGCTCGTGACATCTGACCCCATTGCTTTCCAGCTTATCAGGGTGGGGATGAAGAAAACGCTGCCAACATGAACTGATATTTTCCTTTTTGTATAATGTTTCTATTCTCTTTTAGTTTGTGGACATTTGACTTTGCATTTATATTTTTGTCACAAATCAGTCCAGTTCATCCTCATGCCACCACATTACATGAGATACATGGTTTTATTCAATAGAGAGTGCTACATCTGTTCGGTTAACATCCCTATTGTGCAATAATATGAGTATGAAGATAAATTTGATGAATGTGAGTCAAAAAGGCCAAGATATTTTTGAGTTATTCAATAAACTCCTTCGCATTCGCTACTGGAAACATTAGTCAGCAGGGCTTTTCTTCTGCTTTGTGCTGCTGACTATCAGCATCACAGACAGACTGGGCACAGAAAATAGGTCTATTACATGTTTGTCTCTCAAAGGGAAAACAGATAAATGAAATGACGTCAAAGTAAAAAAATTGTTCCGCATTTCCGAAAATAACGCTGATTAGCTTTATTGCCTGGGGTCAGATGAGAAGACCGATAACATTTTCCACTTGATGTTTGTGCAAACCACTGATATGTTCACATTTGTACATGTCATAGGCTGCTAACAATATTGACATTTTCTACAAAGCACGTCATATCATGTTCACATTACATGTTTATGACCTGACTTTCATGCCAGGAGATGAAAGGGGCGGGTGGCTGAGTTTGCAGGGGAGGCGGCGGCAAAGCCAGCGACTGCAGTACGAGACTGCGTTTCGACGTTTGTAAGACTTGACACAACTTGATTTCTTTAAGGAGACCTTGGTACTATTTCCAGACATGTTTGTATGTTTAAGCGTAGAGTTGGAGCCAGGAGACAATTAGCTTACCTTAGCATAAAGATTAGAGGTCGGTGAAACAGCTAGCCTGAGTCTTTCTTAAGTTCAAAATTACACATAGCAACAACAGGAAAGCTCACAAATTAAAGCATTATCTTTTTGTTTAATCCCAACACAAATGGGAATTTGTTGTGGATTCACATGGGGTTACACATAGGAGATATTTCACAGCGGCCAGGTGCAGTGACTCTGGCGCCAGCTCCATAGTATCAATCTTAGTTAGAAAGCAAAATAAGCATATTTACCGAAACTTCAGACTATCCCTTCGATTGTAAATATTCTCAATCAACTGACATAGGAGCCCCTAAACATGTCACTTTCTATTTTCACTTTGTACTGACTGACATGACTGTCAGAATCCCAAAACTGTAGTGCTACATATAATGTCTATTTTAATAGTAGCAAAGTCAATCAATTTTGTATGAGCTCCAATATGATTTAGGCGGACGAATCAGGTCATGTCCGTTTACACCCTGTCAAAGACTGAAGTTATTTTGAGACAAATTTCATTCAATTTTAAGATCTCTCCACACTCTCTGGATTCTCTCAGGATCTCCGTGGAAACATACAACCATTAACATGCAAGGATGAGACTGTCACAGCTGACTATGGCCACTGTCAAACATATGACCAAAAAACATAGCAAAACATGGAATGTCATGGCACCATGCTGTCATCGATATATAAAAAAAAACAGGAACATTTTGTAGATGGGTGATAGTGGACACTGCAATCCGCAGATGTTTTTTTTTTTTTTTACAAAATGGTGTATTCAAGGGCACGGAATTACCTTTGAATTGCCCTCTCTGTTTTTTTTTTTAAGATTGAAGAGAGATAAGGGAAGCACAGTACCTCTTCATGCAGGAGGTTAATGTGTGCCTGTGCTCACTTGTCAGATGTAATTGAAGGGAACAGCTTATGAAAATGAGGTGGCAGGGATGAGGTCTTTAATTAGATCAAGATCATGGACAGAAATGAATTAGAATCGCCACTCTCATTACCCACAGCAAAACTGGAGCAGCACGACAGTGAATACATGAAGGGAAACTTTAATATCTCAGAGACAGTGTTACTATTAAAAAAAGGGGTTTTGAGGGACCATTGCTCTATTTTGTGCTGCATGTAAGGATAGATATGCTTACACCAGTCTTGATGTCTTTGTTGCCATATCTGATGCCTAATTTACTCCTTTACTCCCCATGAAGTCACTGTGTTCATTATTTGTCAATAACCTTATGCATGTATTAAGCTCAATTTAGCCTAGATAAATGCTAAAAAAAGAAAAGAAAAAGGAACGTAGAACTCATATGCCATCTAGTGGTGAGACTGCTGTCTGAAAGAACAGATATATCAGGTGACAGAAGTGTACTCAAAAAGATGATTGAGCCTTTTGAATTCATTAGTATTCTAAATATATACATAAATACATACATACATACATACATGCATGCATACATGCATGCATACGTAAAGTGTCCAAGAACAGTCATGACAAAGATGTCAACTTACTTACAAGGACACGACATCGTGATCAACTGATTTTGTTTCAGTCAGGCTGATCAATTTCAATATCTGTCGATCATATTGTAATAAATTGCACTTGTATTGACCTTGAAATACTTCATCCTGTCAAATGAACCTGACGTCATACGATGAAAACGTAAGAATATATAGAATTTTGATTGCCCTCAGTTTAGCCTATCGGTCACACTCTCTCGGTCACCGAACCCGGAAGTCGTCCACCTGATTGGTGGATACCGTGGGGGCGGTGTCGCAGCGTCCGCCTGACAGTCTGGGAAATGGGCATAATTTTACCCACAATACATTGAAACGGAAGTACGAACACTACTGAGAAGCAGTGGCTCAAGTCAGGCTGTCCTACACGTGTTGTTTTTTGTTTTTTTTAAACTGCAGCAAGAACTTGGAGCCTGATGCTTTTCCTAAAGAGAAGTAGAGTTAATTATATTCACAGTAGTTAGAGAAGGCGCAGCGTTATTTACCTTGCCGTCTTTCACTTTAGCCGTTTGGTAAGTGTGTCTTTTGTTTTAATACAGTCGGAGGGTCGGTAAGGGCTACAAATTCTGCAAAGTGTCAAGTCGGTCGATGTTGTCCTGGCTACAGTTATACTAGCGGTCGTGTCAGTTAAGTTACCTAACGTTCGCCAGAGCTGCTGCTGTAACTTTGACAGCTAACGCTAAGAAGCGTTAACTAGCTATATCAGAAGTCGTTCACAAAACAGCACGAAGTCAGTTAAAGTGGTTGTGACAAAGCTGTGTGAGGAACTCTGTCATAGTAAGACCAAATGTCCCCACTGCTTAAATTAACAGCGTTGTATAATTGGGGCGTTGAGTCGTCCATTAACTTCTGACAGCGAAGACTGGCATCGTGCTCTGACGATGGCGGGTCTGACGCAGCTGACCCAGATAGCTTGCAGCGCGCTGTCAACTGAATTTCCCGCCACTCATTTCAAATCTCATGGTTGATCACGGTTTTAAACATTGAATGGTTGTAATTAGGAGCAGCTTTAAACTGTTACTTTGGCGTGCTACCTCTCGATTTTGTCGGATTTTCTCGTTCAGTGTCACCAATTGGTATTTGTCTGGTATTATGCGATCCAGATGTAGAGCCACTTCCTGGTTTTGAAATATAGTAATATTGTCTTTAACCTAACCCAGATGAACTGTGTTTTCTACATTTATGCCAGTGGCTACACATATATTCTATTGATCACCAACAACACATCAATGCACCAGCAAAGGCAGGGAAGAAGAGGACTGCGAGGAAGTAAACAATGGTACAACAATGGTAGCAGATCAAATACATTTTATTTATACAGCCAACATTTGCAATCACATTGGCTCAGTGGGTTTTACAATCTGTACAAAGTGCAACATCCTCTGTCCTTAGACCCTCGATTCGAGTGAGGAAAAAACTTATAATAAATGATAATAAAACACGTTTGACCGGGAGAAAAAAAGGATGGAGGGAACCTCAGGAAGAGCCACAGAGGAGGGATCCCTCTCCCAGGGTGGACAGACATGCAGTAGATGTGGCATGTACAGAACAGAACAACAAAATGGCAGTTTACAAATTTAATTTGTGTTGCAATTATTATATGAGGAAGCCACTACGTCCAACTTTAGACATGGACGATACACACAATATATTTCGGTAGAAATTGCTAAATGTAAACAGGTACTGTTTACAAGAAAACTCCAAATGACACCTTAAAGACACAGGAATGAAGGGAGTTAAATAGGCCGCTAATTTCAATTTAGATCCGGTGGGGAAAACACTTTCTATACAAAGTGCTTCTGTATATAAACGTAGGGATGCATGATGTATATTGGAATGATAACTTATCAGCCTGTTATCGGGAAATTTACATTATTGGGTATTTACTGGTACAAGTGAAATTGTAGCTGATCCAACAAATCCAGAGAATGAGAAGAAGTGCAGCATGTTCGTTCAAGTGCTCTACCTGGGTAGAGGCACAGAGAGTAGCCTAGGGAGCCAAACGTGTTGCTGGTGTGAGCATTTTTTTTTGCGGTTTTAAGGGAAAGACGACACACCTGCAGTTTGCAAAACAGGTTCCACAAGTTTTCAGCGGGGGGGAAACAAATCTGAAGAGTTCAAACATAACACATTTCAAAAGAGATAAGGAATATTAATGTATCTATCTTTGCTCAAATCCTTCCTTACACTCAAGTGTGCATAAATTACTGGAGCAGATAATTATCAGTTGAAAAGAAATCCACATTGCCAAGCCCTGTATAAATGTGATGTCTAATTGAGCAACAGCACAAAGTATTTACTGCATCAGATCTTTATCTGGGAGCTTAATGTAAGTATTTATGCTTGGTATTTACGAATGCATGTATCTTTGTTTATGTGTTAGGTCTTTACGTGCCACTATGAAGTACATCCTGGTAACTGGTGGTGTCATATCTGGCATTGGCAAGGGCATCATTGCCAGCAGCGTGGGAACAATCCTCAAGTCCTGTGGCCTTCACGTCACAGCCATCAAAATTGATCCGTATATCAATATTGATGCTGGCACCTTTTCACCTTATGAGCATGGTGAGTAATTGAGTCCACTAAAGATTCTTTTCTATTGTGTGTGATGCATCATCTGCTGTTTTATTCGATTTTGTGGTGCCCTGCAGTTCATATTTGACAAGAAGTGGAGTGGCAGCATGATGCCTTAGTGGCTGCCGAACAGACCATGTTAAGCTGAATTGCATGGATCGAGATATTTGTTGTCAGTGAGCAAGACACAGAGTTTGCCCAAGGATCTGTTGTTTCACTCCCCTTATGATAAATGGATATAATCTTTGTTTTGCAGGTGAAGTCTTTGTTCTTGATGATGGTGGGGAGGTGGATTTGGACTTGGGGAACTATGAGCGTTTCCTGGACATTCGTCTCACCAGAGACAACAACCTAACCACTGGAAAGATTTACCAGTCAGTCATCAACAAGGAGAGGAGGGGAGACTACCTGGGCAAGACTGTACAAGGTGAGTAAATCCTCACCCTCCAAACGTGGAGTGAGGTTTGTTGCTAATGCATGTGGTAACACTGTTTGTATTTGCTTGTGTGTCTGTACAACATAATTTGTTAAGCACTCTATTTCTTATCTCAAGTATGTCCAGTGAGCAGTTGTATGTTTTATTCTATAAATCTGTTTCCAGTGGTACCCCACATCACAGATGCCATCCAGGAATGGGTGGTGAGGCAAGCCAGAATCTCAGTAGATGATGATGGTGTGGAGCCTCAAGTTTGTGTCATAGAGGTAAGTTGGTCTTAGGTTCAACTCTTTCCATCAAGCGGGAATCTATGTATAACTGCCATGGGCCCCTCACATCATTGTGACCAGGGCTTTTATTTAACGTGTCAATGAGATCTAGAGGAAGCATGCCATCAGAGATATAAACAAGTACATTGCTGAAAGCAATAAAGTATTGGCTGTACTCGACAAGCGGTCTGAGAAATAGAGACATATTGGTCTGTGAGTAGAAAAACCAAAAAAATCAAGAGATTTAAAAATTGATTTGTTGAGGAGTATCTGCACAACTTCTCTTTTGTAAGCTTGGCTCTGCTTTGAGCCAGGGGAAACAAAGTGAACAAAACAAAGTTTTGTTCACTTTTGTTAAATAAAATATCTGAGATGTGTGTCTGACAATATCTACTGAGAAAGTATCTCATATTTTTCATTTGTACAGCAGAAATTGGTAATTCAATTCTAACCTTGTGATAAAACATGTAGAGATTCTGCACGTCAGTCAACATCTTCAGTTGCTAACACTAAAGACCGCAAACATGTCTCAGCAAGATTTAGAGAAACTCTTCTGTGCATTTATATTCAATAGACTCAACCACAGTAACTCTGTCTATACAGGTCTATCTCTAACGGACAGCTACAGCTAATTCAGATGATATGACAGTGAATTACGTCACTCCATATTTCACACTGGCTTCCTATGCCTGAAATAATCGATTTTTAAAACAAAACAGATGGATTTATATGCACTGAATGATTGAGGCCAAAAAACATTTCAGTTCTGCTGCTCTGTTATGAACCGTCCAGCCCTCTCAGGTATTCAGGGGCTTCAGTCGGCTTACTATCCCTCTTTTGTACGTATGCACCACATATTTGGAACGGGCTCCAAGAAAACTTCAGGTCTGCTTAAACTTTAAGTTCTTGGAAACCAGAGTTTAAACTTTTCTGTTTTAAAGTGAAACTTAACAATCTGCAATACACTGAACTGTATTTGTTGTTCTACTTGTCTTATTCTATTTTAGCTTATTTTGATCTTCCATTTTATTTTATCTACTCCTCTTAAGTCCTATTCATGTCTGCCTTTTCTATATTGCCTTTTGTTTCTTTTACATCCTTTCTAAATGCCATTCTGCCTTTTCTCAAAGCACTTTTTAATTGCTTTTTTATTGAAAGAAGCTTAATAAATCCACTTGCTTTGCCTCGCCCTTCAGCAGTTCTTTTTATTTTAATACATCAAACCAGTTCTGACAGTATTATAGGTGTAATACAGTTGATGACATTTTGTTCTCTCTGGGGGTGTACAAGGGTTATATAAGATGCTGTGAAACCAACGTGTGTGTTCGTGTATCCTGTTTTGTGTCAACAGCTGGGAGGCACAGTGGGAGACATTGAGAGCATGCCCTTCATCGAGGCTTTCAGACAGTTCCAGTTCAAAGTGAAGAGAGAGAACTTCTGCAACATCCATGTTAGCCTGATACCACAAGTACGTCACAAAATGTGATAACTGCAGGTATTGCTGTATTATAATTTTTTCCACCACTCGTTTGTTTTCCACTCACAATAAAAGGTGAATTTGCTTATGCGTCCTCAGCCCAACACCACAGGTGAACAGAAAACCAAACCGACCCAGAACAGTGTCAGAGAGCTCAGAGGGCTGGGCTTGTCTCCAGATTTGGTGAGTCAGATTAAAGTTTTAAATATTTGTGCTTTCTCTCTTTTTTTTTTTTTTCTCTTGCCTTCTTGTTTTATCTTCTCCCAGTTTGGCTTGACATTTATCCAGATATATAACCATCCTGAGTGTCCTGCTTTTGCTCTGCCTGTCAAATCACTTTGTAAACTGTTTTTAAAGACACCTTATAGATAAAGTTAATATTATTATACTATTTATGTGTAGAAATCTTTAACCAATAAATCTTGCTGACATATTCATCTCGTGATGTACACAACCAAATAAACTCTGATTTGAAATCTAAGGTATGATGTTTAGATCTTTAAATCCATGGGACTAAACTCTAGTCACATTGTATATTGTGATTTATAACATTAAACATTGATTTATGTCTTTTAGATTATGTGCCGCTGTTCAACGCCCCTGGAAACGGCTGTCAAGGAGAAGATCTCCATGTTTTGTCATGTGGAGCCCACACAGGTGGACTAGTGTGATTATAGTTTATCAGATGATGTATGAATGTGTGGCACTGCTGGGATGTAAGAGCCAAGAGTAACTGTGTTTTTCTAGAGATGATTTTTAATGACAGCTATATTGTACACCAAGTTAATGTTAATGTAAAGACGTTAACATTGCTCAGCGCTTGTGTTAGTTTAAAATTATTTTCTTTTCAGGTGATCTGTGTTCAAGATGTCTCCTCAATCTACAGAGTGCCCCTGCTGCTCGAAGATCAGGGTGTTGTGAGCTACTTCTGTCAGCGTTTGAACCTGCCTGTCGGCATTAGGCCCAGGAAGATGCTTGCAAAATGGAAGGAGATGGCTGACAGGTAAGAAATCGTGTGTTTACTGCTTACTTTGCTTAAAGTTTCTGAGAAAATGGACACAATTTTTTTTTTACTCCACAGTTATGGAACTGAAACAGACTTTTGCTACAAACTAAAAAATGTTAAAAGCTAGAAGTCCTTACAACATACTACAGAGGATAAATCACCAAACCTTGAATGGTTGTTTGAGTAGTTGTGAAGTCTTAATTGGTCAGTATTGTGAAGGATCTCCCTTTTTATTCTCAGATCTGACCGTCTCTTGGAGCATGTTTCCATAGCCCTGGTGGGAAAATACACAAAGTTAGCCGACTCCTACACCTCTGTTATCAAAGCCCTAGAGCACTCTGCCCTTGCCATTAATCACAAACTAGAGGTCAAGGTATGGAAATATTGCACCCTTTTCTGTTTAATGTATTGATCGCTGTAGTAAGCATCCCTGCAACACTTAAACTTGGCATGACTAGCATTTGCATAAATTAATACAGTAGTCAGCCTGTGGGCATGATGTTGATTGATGTCCTTCCAAATGATGCTGTTTTGTTATTATTACAGTACATCGACTCGGCAGACCTGGAGCCAACCACTCTGGAAGATGAGCCAGTTAAATATCATGAGGCCTGGCAAAAACTCTGCAGTTCCCAGTGAGTAGAGCTAACCACCTGTAGGCTTGGATGATTAACATTTAAAACGACTGATAATTAAATTTTACACTGTGGTGATTTGATTTGTTTCATGTATGCCACATGATGGCAGTAGAGGCCTTTCATGCCCAGCAGTTTATGCAGCTATACAATTCAGCGGACTTGTGCTTTGGACAAAATCACAATATTTTTTTCATGTTGATTTATAGATTATGTCTACAATGTGCGACTCCTTGGGCTATTTTCAATCTACACGGGACTGAAATAAAAACAGGCTTTTGGATGCATTTGTTTTAAATGTCTCTGGAGGAAGTGTATCCTCTTCAGATTTCATACCACCTCAAAACAAACCAAACAAAATCAAATGCACCCTTAATATCGACTCAGTTTAAAAGCCATAATGCTATTGTTATGTGTCAGTATTTTATTGAACTTGCTCAGAAGACTTAGGGCTGTTTCAATAGCTGTCAAGCGTTTTGCCCCTGCCACCTTTTACTCAGGGAGTATTGAGCTCTTTTTATAGCAGTGCCCTGAAACCACATTCGTACAGGCTACA
>OMLP01045429.1:0-16936 GCA_900302685.1 Spondyliosoma cantharus
ATGTTAACGAAGAATACCACTGGATGGCACACGGCAGTTTGTTGTCGCATTGTTGTCCATACTGTAGCTGACTTGCTTCCTGACTCTTGACCCTGTCACATCCCCATACTGGTGCCACACTGCTACTACCATTCATGTGCGAATTGCATCCTGCGTATGCTTAGTGTTTATTTCGGCACATTTTGACCCTCCAAACGGACGCAGGATACGCAAGCCAGCACAAACCAAAACATAGTACAAGAACACACTATGAAACAGGGAGAAAATGTATAAACTGACTCTTGCTTGGGTCACGTTTCCCCCTTTTGATTTAAACTTACTTTCCTTATATAATTATTAATTAAATGTTTTAATGTATATATATTAATTTGTACACTTATATTATTACTGCTGAATCAGGAGATGTATCGAGGACATAATTTGGGACTTGCTGGCTATGTGTGCCGATTTTTCCCCAGAAATTAGCAGAGCAACCCTAAACCTTCCGAAATCTGCACTTGTTCATTTTTACTCTAAAAAATGGGGAGAACATTTTCTCTAGTGATGAGTGGGTCTGGTTTCCTTTTGTCTATTTTGGTTTTTTTGGGGGGCCTACCTTGTCATGCTAAAAGAGAGAAACGAGAGTAAGAATGAGAGAGGAGTGAGAGACAGGGATGTTCGAGTTTCATCATCTGGTTTCACAAAGGAAACCCTCAGTCTTTGTTCAAGCGAGTCTATTTAGGTTCACGAATGCCTCATGGAATTTCAACCACACCTACAAAAGGTCACATGAGTTCACAATGACTGGCATGCGTGCGCGCACGCACACACACACACACACACACACAATAGCTGATACAGAGATAAGGATATATTATGAGTAATAAAGTCACATGATAACCCACCAAATCTCATGCATTTATTCCTCTCTTATATGATTCTCTCTTTCCTCACACACCATCGGTGACATCTTTACCTTGTGTTGGTCGGCCATGTTGCGGCCGGCCCACATCTCTTTGACCATCAGGTTCCACAGCTCTGTCTCTGTTTTCAAATTGGCTTCAAACGCCTCCTTTCGCCCCCGAACTCGCAGCTTCAGGCTTGGGATTCGCAGGAGCAGGAAGGGAGCCGAGGACACCTTCACCTCCTACAGGATCAACAGACAACAAGCCCCATATTTCTCTCCTCATAAACCTTCCTTCGGCTCACTTTAATCTCATTTCGGTCTCACTTTGTTTTACCTCTAAATCTCGGTACTGTGCCACCTCCACGTATCCCGGTCGTCCGTCGGTCAGCAGGAAGAGCCGCCGCTGCGTCATGGCGATCTTCCCCACGCCGCGGCTCGTCTTCACTGAGGAGGACACCTTGAAGACGCACTCGCTGGGCTCAATGTGCTCCAGGACAGACGCCGGCAAGCACACCTGAGAATCACACAGGAGCAAGTCAGCTGATTTCACAGAATACAGCTTTTCATTATCCTTGATTTAGACGACCGTTGAAGTGCTTGCTAACCAAATTCAGATTTCTGATTATTTTCTGGCTTGAACTCAGACACTAAAACATCTGCATTTGTGTTATGTTTACTAAAAAATGCACAGAAATGCATATTTAACACCCTGAAAAGTTATTCTAAATCAAATTATTGTCTTTTTATGAGAAATTGACTCAGAAACATAATATTCATTCAGCTTGCAGTTAACACCGTCTTGTTTTGCCGTCTTAGTGATCTATGATATTGTTTTGTTCACTGTAAATGTTGGAAATGTCCAACTGTCTTGCAGTCAGAACAAACACTCAGGTCTGCTTTGACTGATTTATATTTTCTTTTTTTCCCCCCAAGTATTTGTATTTGCAAGGGTGTGCACCAGCCAGATGACATGTGTCATTGAACAGATTTCGTCAGACGCAGTATTTCATGCATGAGACACCAGTAATTTTAATCATTTGCAACTTCCAAGACTTACACAGACAAACGGAAGCTCAGCTGCCTCATTTTCCTCTTTCACAAACTTTACATTTATAAATTAACAAACTAATACACAGTCTAATGATGACACTGATGCGGATTGTATGACTGTAAGGAGCAGGGGTAAAAAAAGCTTTCAATAAGAATTTCAATCGTGATCAGCTGACAGGCGCAAAATGTTGATTTTCCCTCGATATGTCACACTACCCCTGAATGTTGTGGATGTGAATATAACTGCAACTCATGTAACACTATTGTATATTCAAGACTCGGGGCCTCTCGGTTGTGTGTTACAAGCAAAACAAACACACAGACCTCCTGTGCCTCGGCCTCGGTCTCCTTCCAGATGGTGTAGAAGACTCTGAACAACTCCGGACCGACCTGCTTCTGATGACCTGCAACAAATAAACGCTTTCGCAATGAGGATGATTTACAGCATTTCTGACTTGTGACGGCGATGACAAAATTTAGCAACCTTTAATAGGAAACATTAATGCCCTTTCACACACGTGGAAACATCTGGTATCTGACCGGGCCAACTGTCTTTTCTCAGTCTAATCTGCCAGCATGCCTGCAGTTGGGGGTTGTCGTCTTTACTGTATTACAACAATGACTACATACAGCAGAGGCTGTGTGCTCTCTCCAACCAATCAAACATTCCATACAGCAACACTCATCTGCCAGTGGCCACTGAGACACAGTAAAGTCACAAAAGCCTTTCTTTCTTTTCATGTGTTTCCGAATGGCTAGGTTATTTTCTTTTTCTGTCTTCTGCGTTTAGCAGTATGTGAATTTTGGAAAAAAAAAAATTATGTCTTTTTATAGAGTGAGTATCCTGTATCTTTCACTTTTCATAAACGCTCTGATGACAAATATTTGTTCTTGCAAAACCTGATAAACAACTAAAATTCTCATTGTGTTCTAGTCGTACATAAAACATCCAAGAATTCAAGAATGACAAGTTCCCGCGTCACAGATTGATTATTCAACAGGTAATAAAAGTCAAATTTATTATAGAAGCAAAATTCTGTTTCATTCTGTCCTTAGATAACCACATAGCTCCATATCCACATTGTCAGGAAATGTCCGTTTACTCAAACAATATTCCACCACAATAGTTTTTGGATGCTGTTGATAATTCTAGAGTTGACAACCAAAAACTCTGAACTCTTGGTATCTGTTTCTCCTGTGTGTGTCAGAATAGGAAAAGAAAAACTGCAGGATGTAAATGGCTTCTTCCGATAGCATAATGTGGAGTGCAAAGATAATCTCTCGGTCCGTACTTTCTTCCTGTGGAACGATTTCCAGCAAATTTGGTAGAAAACTGCAGCTTCTGAAAAAGTACCTCAGCTCCCACAACTCCCTGCTCCCTTCCTCCCTGATGTCTTATCTTAAATTCAACACAACTATCTTGACGGACGGCCCTTATGACTCAAGTATCTTTTTTCCTCGCCTACGCTCTCAATCTGAGAACGCCGGAGAGCATCGTCTTCAACTTAATTTAGTTTAATACTAGGATAAAGAATGGCTTCCAACGGGACTAATAGTGACCTATATAGCTATTTTCATCAGGATATGCAACTTTTTAACCATTAGCCTCCAGCTAAATGTCCACTGGAGCCCTGGTTACACCTACAACACCAAACAGCTCCGTGACAAACTCTCCTTCTTCAAGAAGAGGTGAGGTAATGATTAACCCGAGGAGGAATAAATGTTTGCCTGGAAAAAGGGAAGAGGAGGGGTGTAGTGGAACATTTTGGCGGTGTGTGTGTGAGTGTGTGTGCGTGCTGAGGCTGGTCAAATGTGGTGGAGTTTGTGAGAAAAATGTCTACAGGACAGCCTGTTTGAAGGGAAAAGCTTGAGCTGCTCTGACAACTGTGCATTTTGGGTGAATAACACAGACTGGACCGTTTAAATGTACGTATATATGCAGTACATTACGTTACTTACCTACAGTCAGAGCGTCAAAGAGTCTATGTATAGTTCCCTGGTCTTTTACGATGCCAGACTCCTGGATACATTTCACAAACTCCTCCAGCTGCATGTATTTTTTTGGCAGCTGGAAGCGCTTCACCGCACCGTCCTCCTGCCCGTTGTCGTGGCGCGAGCGTTCCCTCTCCTGGTCCCTCTTCACCCGGCTAATGAGCCGTTTGATTTCTGGCCGTCTGTCCGCCTGTGGAGAGACATCGTCAAGGATTCTTGATCACTATGTCAGTTAAGTTTTCTTTGCTAGATGATATTTAATGTATTTAACACCTCAATAAAATATAGCTGAATAGATGCAATGAACAGAAGTGAATCTCAGTAAACTAGCAGAGTAAAACACACCGTCTTCATTCATCTTGGCCTGTACTGACCTGTAAGCGCTCAGCCTCTGGCAGAGAGTCAACCAGTGACTTAACCATCTGAGAAGGGAAGATATCCGAGTCAGTCTTATAAAGACTCTGGAAGTCCTCCAGAGCATCCAGACGCCTGTTGGACACAGTGTTCACCAAACCACGCAGGTAGTGATACCTAGAGAGAGACATGTTTGGGACATTACTTGTTTACATGGTTTACATGAAATGCACATAATCTGTGTGGAACTTTAGTTATATTCAAATAAAGGCTTCAATCTGAGTCGGTAACTTGTTCCGGAAATGTTATGAGGTTAGCCCGGAGCAATTCTCATCACGGTATTAGTAGACTTGCAAATGTCACAACCTGTTTTGCTGTTTGGTATTTCCCGAAAAAGTGACTCAGAAGGAAATCAGACAGAAAAGCTGGATTTTTACGGCGTTGTCTGAACTCATCGTTGCACCTTTGAGTAACAGATGTGTTTTAAACAGAAACTAAAGAAAACCTGTCAAAACTGCAGATCCTGCAAGATTATTTTTACAGCATTTATCCCCTTCTGTTTATTTTAAGCGTTACCATATATAGCTCATGGTTCAGGAAGTAAAACTAAAATGAATGTTAATGACATACAAATAAACAGTTCAGTATAACTGTTTCGACTATAAACTGTCTAAAAAAGATAATTCAGATATTAAATGTTGTTCCAGCTACACAATTAAACTATCAAATCTTTCTACCTTGCACACAGACATTTTCTCCACTGTCTATCACTTTTTTGTTCTCCTCACAGTACCTTGCGAGCAGAGCGGACTCTTCAGGCTGTGTAGTGCCAATAGCCTTCCCCAGGGAACAAACCATGTCAGAATAATAGTTCTGGACGTAATGATAGGCCAGTGGAGGGGGGAACTCCGGGAGGCGGAAAACCTTCACTGCTTTCTGCGGAAGCTTCAACCCTGAAACGCGAGAAAGGAA
This sequence comes from Spondyliosoma cantharus, assembly GCA_900302685.1. Taxonomy (NCBI): domain Eukaryota; kingdom Metazoa; phylum Chordata; class Actinopteri; order Spariformes; family Sparidae; genus Spondyliosoma; species Spondyliosoma cantharus. Next base: position 5,255 of record OMLP01045429.1, read on the forward strand.
ATAAGAAGCAGTTCAACTCGCAATCATTTTAATTTCTTTCCTCCGCCAGTGCTGACCAGTGTCCGGAGTCATTTTCCTGAGAGAGGCCGGTCTGTTGGAGCTGATAGTGGTCCCAGTGTCGGGGTTCTCCAGGTTCGGCAGGCTGGCTCCCAGCCGCTTGCTCAGTCTGTCGCTGGGGCTGGTGTAGCTTCGGTAGCCCGTTTTGGACAAATCAGACATGAGAGGACGTCGAGGAGACTCTGTCATCGCACGATTCCTGGAGAAAGGAGAATTAGAGGAGGCAGCAAAGGTTGAGGTTGAAAAGGAGGAGACATCAGTTACAGCAGTTTCCTTTATTTTTGTCAATATCAATTTAGTTCTATACAATCTCATTTGTATTTATTTATTGGGGTCTTTATTGGCGTAATAAACCCAGATGATTCACGTTTATAGCTGTGGGGACATCCTCCATTCCAGTTATTCACTACATGAGTGTCTTTATCAGCGGAAAGTCTCTTCCTTCCTGATAAGCACCTTTGTGTTTCCTTCTCAATTTCTCTCTCTCAACATTACAGGCAGAAATGTAAAAAGACGCAACAAAAAAAACCTAAAAGGTGTGTTTTTTTTCTTTGTTTTGGCCTTCTCATGGGTTTCTTGACAGGACAGCTTGAGAGACAACAGGAAATGAGATTTTTGCAGCAAAAGGCCCGCAGTTTGGACAATTTTGGACAGTTTTCAAACCCTGGGCGGCTACAGCGAGGATACAACCTCTGGACATGGGTTGTACGCTCTACCAACTGACCTGAGGCACCCTTTATTCTGGTTTTAGAGCTGCAACTAATGCTTATTTTCATTAAACATTAATCTGCCAATCATTTTGTCAAAACAATGGATTCATTTCTCAGTGAATTTGCCTGAGAGAATGAATCAAGTATGTCGTCTTCTTCAAGGCGGTGTCTTCGAATTGCTTGTTTTGTCCAACAGTTTAAAACCAAAAGATATTACGGAGGACAAACAAAAGCAATTTGACATTTGAGAAGTCTGAATCACTAAAAAAGGTGCAAATTAATTTCCTGTTGATCAAGTATTAGTTTCTGGTTCACAAGTATAACAAGTTTGGGGCCGCCCTCAAATTGGTGGCTGGCAAAGGGCTGGGTTATGCTAAAAAAAGAAAAATTGTTGGACTATGTCATCAAAAGTGTTTGTAGTTTGTAGCCACACTGGTAGGCGGACTAAAAAGTTAGCAGTGTTCCGTCGCACATCGTTGTTCCAACTAACACTGACAGAAATGTGTGTGTAATGAGCCAAAAAAGTGAGCTGCAGAAAGAATTCGGACCCAGGCTCCTTTCAGCCCTTGTCCATTTTTCTTTGCTTGCACTTTGATCCCCTCAGAGTTGCCCGTTTTACCTCCGCCCCTCAGTTATGACATCGTACCTGTGGGCGTGGTTACGAGTGTTCTGCTCCATGCGGCTGAAGGTGTCCCGTTTCCTGTTCAGCCTGTCTCGCAGAAATGAGTGGAAGATATGCGTGTCTAATACCTGAGAAGAAACGACAAAGGAGAAACATGCACCACAGATTGTCTGAGTGTTGTGTGTGTGTGTGAGTGTTTACTCGCGTGCATATCTGTGTATGTAAATATGTGAGCGTACCTTCTTGTAAAAGGACTGGTCTGCGGGCTCTCTGGTTCTCAGGAACTCCTCACTGTTAAAAACTCGGTGTTCGTGGTTGAGAAAGTCCTGAACGCCTCTGACAGAGTGAGGAAAACGATATAAATAGAAGTTTAATTTAGAATTGCTTTAGTGTATCTTAAACAGGTTTTAAAGAACACTTCACTTCCCTGAATTACACAGTTGTGAGCAGAGTGTTACCTGAAGATGTTGACCACCAGTTCCAGGGCGATGTTTTGTATCTGTGTGTTGAGGCGCGTCTGCCAGTCTCTGCGTTGGCTTCGCAGGGCATTGGCATCAGTCGCCGCTCCGAGATGACACAGCTCCATGTCATAGTGAAGCTGGAGACACTCTGCCCTGCACATAGAGACAAGCCATAGAGGACCTTGATCTAATTCAGTCATTTAAACTGCGTTACCTTTCTAAATTGGATTTGGTAGGTATTCAGGGAGTAGATTAAAGCATTCTTTAAGCATTTAAAGATGCATTTTCAAGCTTCAAAGAAGTCGAATTTTAATCCAAACAAAGAATGGTTTTCTCTGCGTCATATCATGGCTAGGCTCCGGTTGCATCAAAAGAATGATTAGAAAGACCAATAGCGACCACAGCATTCAAAGAATATAGTCAGAGCAATACATCAGGCCTGAGAAACAGTCGTCGAAGATATAGACTTAGCTAAATAAAGAACACAAGACTCCAATCAGCACAAGTCCTGTCAAAAGAAGGCTATCTTGCAGTGGTCTCAGAGAACTTCTCATAAGATGCAACCAGGTCAAACACTTGAGGTGGACCAAGAAATACCAGAATTTCACAGGGGATGACTGAAAAAGTCCTGTTTGCTAATGAATCCAACTTAGAGATATATGGCAGTAACAGAAGTGTGTATGTAAGGAGATGGACGGTAAGGAGTGTGTGTGTGTGTGTGTGTGTGTGTGTGTGTTACCTTGAAATAAAGCTCTCAGCTGCAGCCAGAGGGATAGCTGGCAGGTCAAGGGTTTCAGACCACGACGACTGAATGATGCCGTCATCAACGTTCACCAGGATTAGCTCCTCTGTCTCCTATACACACAAATCAACACAAACGCGCATATTGTAGGTACAATGGGTACAATTCATTACAGCACAGTCTGACTGTGCCCTGCTCTGTTGGACTAACAGGCAGCTACTGTTAAATATGTGAACCGAGCTTCTGTAACACACTGAATAAAGATGAATGCAGTGGAGAATAAACAGCTATTGTTACGAACTGTACGTGAGCATGTCAATCAAGACGATCACATCATTTGAATTACACACACTCACAATTTAAACAACGCTTGAGATAAATCTGATGTTGACTTTAAGGCCGAGAGCTTTATGCTCTCTGGGAGACATCGTGAGGACGAGCTGAAGCAATAATTGTTCAGATTTTATGCGTAAAACATGCACTTCTGTTCATGAAACAACACAATATTTCGTAATAATAATAATATGTCCTCCCTTGAGTATGGAGGAATAGCAGTTTGGAGATGACCGTGAGCTGAAATCTCAAAATATCCGACGTAGCTCCTTTCATCTTGGTCAAAAAAAAGTCTGATTTGTTGAGAGCAAGCAAGCAGAGACTTTAATCCTTGATGCTGCATGAACAGAGGCAGTGAATATTCGTACTCACTGCTGCGACCTCTTCAAAATGACTGATGTGGCAGCCCATCAGGAAGGCTGTGGGCGCCATGAGAAAGTCCAGCATTCCTCCAGACAAGACAGGGACATAGGGCTGCTGCCAGGACAGAGGCTGGAAGAGATGAAGCAGACAACAGGCGGAAAGATGGATGAGGGAATGCTGCAGGAAGTTTTGGATTCTTTTTAAGTTAAGTAAAACCAAAAACACAGCGTTCCTTCTCCACTGACCTGCAGGTACAGCAGCAAACTCTCTGCGACCAGTGTGAGTTTGGCCCAGTCAGCAGAGAAAAATACAAGCCTCTGCTCCTGGAGAAGGCAGGACAGCACCTAGAGATAAAACAAAAAATGGAGAGAGTGAGTTCTGGTAGGAGGACTTTATCTCATTTTTAATATTTAGGATGAATTTTCTGATGTGCTTTACAGTGCTTCCAACGAGGGGAAGTGCAAACCAATCAATCCAATTTAACACAATTATCCATAAATAAAGTGAAAGTAGGACTGCGTGACTAAACTTCCACTACCATGGATTCAGGAAAACAGGAAATCATTTTAGTGGATGAGAGCAGGATAGTGAGGCTGGCAGAGAATATTGGCAACAATTGACAACCAGATGTTACGTAGCTCCCCCATACAATGAGCAAACACAAGAAGCAAGAAGCGATTAGGAGAATAATTGCATAAAATAAAAGACATTAAATAACTTTTATATATTTTCCATTCTTCTCTTCGTTTTGCCGTACTGCCACTGCTTCCGACTGTTTCTACCGCGCCGTCCAGAAGGTGTTCTCCATCTGCCATCTACCCTTCCACGTGAATGCAGCATAAAAAAATGTGTTTCAAATCTCTTTATGACTCGGATCATTGTTGTTGCATTACCTGGAGCAGTGTTGTGTGAGTGAAACAGAGGAAAGGAAGATGCAGGTCGATGTCGATAATGGGGCAGTCCTGATCCTCCCTTGATGGAAGAACCACATGGAGGGGACGCAGGCTGAAGCTCTAACACACACACACACACACACACAGTACGTTACTGTAAAGATCTAGCATTGAAATCGGTCTCACAAGCTCCTTTTGTAATCATTTATAATCCTCAACAGGAGTAAGGTGTTTTCTGACCACATGTAGCTGTCCAGGAGGAGGTAAAGGGACCAGCGACAGCTTGGCTGAAAACTCCTTTATTGTCTCCTCAAAGTCAGACTGTCTTACAGGCCGCAACTGGACCAGGAGACTGAAAAGGTGGAGACGGGGATGAGAGATACAGAGGGAGTGTTTAGCATGTCAATAAATCACTGTCGCTAAGGTCAGGCTGTCCATCAGCTTAATGTATGATCATTACCACGACAAGCAGTCTCTCAGAGCGTTGTAGTAGGGGAACTTGGAGATGACACACACAGCAAAGGGCGTAAAGAGACGGGACTTTGAGGAGGTCCACCGGTGTCCGTTCTGGAGAGCACCTTCCTGATAGGACTGAGAGGCAAGACAGCCAATTAGAAACAACCGTTGGATTAAACATGTTGTTTTTTTCTGTTTGTGCTGGAGTGTGTGTGTGTGTGTGTGTGTGTGTGTGTGTGTGCGTGTGTGTGTGTGTTTGTACCTGTACTGCCCTGTAGTGCTGCACAACGACTCCATGGGTTCGGTTCCCAAAAAGGTCTGTGAAAACCAGGAAGTGGTAGCTGTCTTCTCTCTGCTCATTGGCCAACTGGAGACCACCTAACCAATGGAAATCAAGAAGTCTCAAGACGTGCCATAATCCAGAGTTGAAGTCTACGCCACGTTCATGTCTCCCATCCATATGACACAAACACAAACTTACACAGCTAATTAGATGAATATGTGTATTGTGTATTAATAAATTCTAAACATGATATGTTCAACACAGAGCAAAGGCCCTATACCAGGGAAACAGAGCTGTGGCAAGGCGATGAGGTCCAGATCCTTTGGAACACTGATGTCCTCCGTCGCTGAGGACACTTCTGCACGACTGGTGTTGTCTCCATTTGGCACCTCTGCAGCACGATCTCGCCTCTTCTGCAAACAAACAGAGACACAACAAATATGGATTTCTTTTTCTGAAAATGATCAACAAAGTTGCCTGCTAAAGGTGATCTTAAATGTCCGATCCTTTATCCACATGGAAGGTGGCACATAGACAGAAAAATCAAAAACTGTCTAACATATGAATGAATTAATTTGTATTTATAGTTTCAAATAATTGTTTTTGTTTACCTTCTTGATGAAGCTCCTCCTCCTCTGGACACGACTGAAAGCTGGACCAATGGACTGGCTGGAGTTGGCCTCCTTGGAAACAAAGGGCGGGGCATGGACCTGCAGTACTTCAGATTCGAGCAGGGGGAGTTCGTTTAACTTACTCTGCTGATGAAGCTGTGACAGAGTTTGGAAATATTTAGGACTATAGGTTTGGCAACCTAGCAGTCAGTGAAGACACTAATACCCATAAAAAAAATCTATTCTCACGTCTTTATATACATATAAACATAAATATATATATAAACAAATATATTAAATATATATAAACTCAGTACTTCTGGATAAAATGTTTATGTGTGCGAGAACACTGCACATAAACCATTTTTAAAACATGTTTTCTGTGTTTTTTTGCAATTCAAAAGGTGTGTAACCAACTGGCTTCATGGGAACTACTGCAACATGTTTAATGTATCTGATCAATCAGATCTAGGCTAGAAGTACCTGTTGACCACCACAAACATATGCTCAAAAGGTATGCGTATATTGTACTTGAAATCAATCATCTATTTATTATTTATCTTCAAATGTATTCATGGTATACTATAACAGCCCTTTCAAAGAATGTGTCTCATCTGTTAGATACCACCTACAGCATGTGTTCAACATGCTCTCGCTCTTCATAGTGTTAAAGGGAGATTCCAGTATTTTTAAACCTTGGCAATATATCTGCATGTTTTGGTGTGTGATTCAAGATGATTCATACTTACCAAAAATTTGGGAACCGGTCCAGCGGCTTGCCTCAGCTAGCAGCCGTAACATAGCTGCAATGCAACCCTTTAAGGCAACTCTGACTGTCAAGGTAATGTCATCTCAAAGTGTTTGTGTTTGCCACCGAGAGGCTGAGGTTGCTATTGTAAGTGTCTGTTTACCTGACAGAAACGATTCCACTGGAGAAAGACCTTTGTGTTAAATAATAAGGTCCTTTTTGTAACCAGAAGCTCAAGTCTCCCCCGAAGGAATACGTTGCAGCCATGTCGCGGCAATCTACTAGACCGATGCCATAATTTTTGCTAAGTATGAATCATTCACACACCAGAACATGGAAATAAACTAAAATACCCGGTTTCCCCTTTGACTGAGACACAGAAGAAGTGAATGTAATCTGATAATCCCTAAATAAAGGGTGTGTTGACACAGGACGCATGCAAGGTGTAAACGCTCCTATTTCTGCACATGGGTTTTTGATTTTGTCCTTGTGTACGAGTATATTCTGCGTATACTCTTACCTGGTATATGTCTCGAAGCTTGTCACTGGGGGCTCCGACCACTACACATGCCTCCAGCAGTCCAGACGGGAGCTCTGCCATCACACACACTGCCAGAAACAGGCACACGCAGAGAGAAGGCACACTTAGATGAGATCATGATGTAAATTTGCCTTCTTGACACTAAGTTTTCTAAGCCACTGAGGTAGCTATCCCAGTAAATAACTCTGGTTATGCGTAAATGCAGGAAATGTTACAAACCTAAGATGTACATTTCAGTTCCTTGTTTATTTACATATTCATTTCAGTGGATTGTTATGGACAATTATCTATAAAGAAAACTTTAAATATATCACTTCCACTTTCTATAATAAAGGAGAACCACTGGTAAAATCTGGCAATATTGATGATGACGATGGCTGTGGTGATGGTTCAACAATTTTATATTTTGGCCATGACTCACAAAAGTTCCCCAAACCAGATGTGATCTCATCTGAGTTCGTTTAACAAATGACAAGCTAGAGCTTGTGCAACCTAATTTGTAAAAATATAGCATGAGCTAAAAAGAAACCAGCAGAACCTTGGGTCTGACTTCAAGCTTAACACACAACACGTACACACCCACAGAAATACCTCTTTTCCCGCAACCTCCTCCAGATGTGTCCACAGACACACACACACACACACAGAGTCAGGGGGGCACATGCAGACACATAGAAACGTCTAAGTCACACACACACACAGCAGATGTTGGGTTAGGTCACTGGCACAGCAAAGTAGTTTGTCATCAGAATCACAGATGGGAAATCCTGGTTACCAATACTGAATCTGAAAGTATGGCTGGGTGATATGGCCTGAAAGTCATATCACTATATTTTTTCAGGCTGTCTCCCGATATATAAATCTCGATATAACAATTATATTACAAAGTTCGGAAAAGTACATCACTTTCCTGTAATGCATCATTTAATATCAGGAAAAAACATATCTTGATAACGATATAATATCTTTATATTGCCCAGCCCTACCTGAAAGCCAACGAAGAGGAAAAACTTTGTCTTTTGTCTATCTGTCTGGCCTTGGAAAAGCAGATCCCAGAACAAACATCTGACTTGCATTAGTTGCAGCTACAGGCCCAGGGAAGTGCATTCTCTTAAATCGTCCTCTTTTTCCTCAACCCTCTCTTTAAAACGCACCTCCTCTCTCATCTCTCCTCCTTGCTTCCCCACATTTTATGTACTTTTCGCCTCCTTCATCCCGTATTTGTTCCCTCTTTTTGTCCGCTTCTCTGTTTTGCTCTTTCTCCTCCGCCGACATGCTGTCTTTCTTTCTTTCTTTAGGCCATTCCGGTCTCTGACTAACTACCCTGCTGTGTCACGGAAACACACACGCACAAGCTTAAGTAATTTACTCCCTGACGAACCCCTAATTTTGGAATCCCCATGCACGTACGAGTGTGTGTTTACACTTCTCATAAACCCAGTGTACTGAATCATGGCGGTTTTATAACGATCCAACACAAATGGAGTGGCAGGACGGTCTCTGGGACTGAGAAAAACAAAGAGAATGCATCTGGAAGTTCATATTGAGTGCCCCTCTGAGTCCTTCATTTCTTAATTCAAAGCAGAAGACTTGTCTGGCGTGCAATAACTCTACCACATACCAAACAATGACACTGATCAGACTTCAGCTGATATTTCAGACAGGAAGCAGCTCTGATGTCGGCGACAACGATTTCACCAAACAGTAGCTAGAAAGCAGGTATTTTATAGAACTGAAAAGGTGCGTGGAAGTGGTAGTGGAAGTACCTTAAACACATTTAGAGTAATGAAAGTAATTGTTGGGAATTCACATGTGTGATTTGTGTGCCCCCAGACAGTTGTCTCCAGCGTGGATCTTTGCGAAATTTAGAATTATAGAATTTAGAAATCAGATGAGGTTTTAATTTTGTAAACTGGCACAGTCCAGAGGTCAGTGAAGGGGTCACTGACTTTGTTGACACAATATTTTCCCTGCACAATCATCTGCATTTTAATCGGAAATGAAATCACACACAGGGTTTTACAAAGTGTTTGCTGAGCTGAGTGTGAACTCTTAAAAAATGGGCAGTGCAGCCGCAGCAGTGGGGACTATTTTCTCAAGACAGAAGTACTTTTAACTCTTTCTTCATTGTATTTAAAAACTGCCACTTGACATTTAACGTTAATGCTCACACAACCTTTAACCTTACATTTTTTTCATGTGTCAATAAATTCATTGTTTTGGAGGGTGAGTGGAAAAGTGCTAAAAAAAAGAAGTGAGCAACAAACATGAAGAAAACTCAGAATAAACCGGAGCAGCATTTGAGAGCATTATCACCAAAACCTTTAGCTACATGTAGAACATGTCCCCAACATGTAACTTATGTGAACGCCGAAGAGCCTCAAACTGACAGGTAATATAAGTAACAGGACATGAGACTGACTTCTTAAGACCAGTCGAGCAAGATTCTTGACTCAGCAGCAAGACTTCAAAAAAAAAAAAAAAAGAAAAGAAAGAAAAAATCAAAGACTGACCTGATATCACTTGGTCATTTCCACCACCAGCCGACGGTTAAGTGACACTGAAAGAGGAGTTAGCTAGCTCCGGCTCGCTGCCATGTATCTGGTTAACAGCTCAGGTAGTCACTTCAGTGCGGTCTCCTAACTTTTACAGTAAGCTGTGATTCAATGGTTTCTGATACACACACTCACACATAGTCAGACACATTGTGTTGGTTTACCGCTGGTCCGTCAAACTCGGCGCAGTGCCACGGTCAGTTACACTTCCTGCGCAGCGCGTTTCAAAATAAAAGCCCCTTCTCTCGTGCAGTTCCGGTTAGCCGCGTGAAGAAAGACAACGGCGCCATCTGCTGGTGCGTGTGGTGTACTGCTGTTTGAAGAGAAGAGGGTAAGAGCAAAGATTAAATACGCGATAGAATAATAGAAATGTGAAAATATAGATACAAATATTACTAAAAATAGAAATTAATATTATATACATATAAATACATATTCACTCTTCACATACAAACATGACCACGGTGGATCAATTCACAGGAGAATTGCACTTGTAATTGCAAAACAAACATTAATGTGTAGTAATACACTAAATAAGAAGTAAAATAAGAATAAATAAATAAACATACATTTGCAGACCAAACAAGAATTCCTTGGGATAGTTTCAGAGGGCAAAAATGTGAGGGGGGAACTATATGCACATATCAGTGACCTTCTCACGTACACACACGAATACAGATATAAATACACAAACACACGTAGAAAGAAATTTGAATCCACCTGTAGATTAGAAAAAGGGATAATGAAACTGTGGCTGGATGCAGATTAAAATCAGAGGCAACAGGCAGAGATGCTTCATGATTTGAATCCAGCCTTTATGTAATTTATATAACACGTTACATTGTTTTATGGAGGCTGAATATATTAAGGTTGCCTCTGTCTGATACGATTATGTTGTCTGATGTTCTGCACCTGCTGGTCTCTCTCAGTGGGATTATATGGAATTAAACAAACACTGTAATCCCTTCTAATCCAATCAAATTCCACTTATTTTATAATTGCTTTTTTAGTTTTGTTCTACACTTCTATTGTAACTGTGACAAAGTGACTCAGTGGCTCAATCTTATCATTCAAAATAAAGATCTTGCATTTTGAAGGTGTATTTTCTCATGCTTGCCTTGCAGAGGATGAAATGACTAATTTTCTGAATGAATGAAACAGTAGCCTATTTTTGGAGGAATTAATCAATGCTTTTTGCTTGGTACTTATCTGAACATCACTAAATGGCACCCATGCAACATTTAACCATTTTATTATTTATACAATTACAACCATATTCGGCTTTCATTATGCTCCGAGACAGGAATTATCACCCTCTTTCGTCTGATCTCCAAACAGAAGGCGGACAGAAGTTGAGTAGAAGCTTTTCTTTGGGCTCACGTCAAATAAGAAATAGGAAATATCGAACACGCTGGCTCTCTGGGGACAGAGCGTCACAGGCAGTGATAGTAAGCCGTGATCGTATAGTGGTTAGTACTCTGCGTTGTGGCCGCAGCAACCCCGGTTCGAATCCGGGTCACGGCAGACTGTCCTCGGTCACTTTTGAGGCCCTCTCATTGACAGAAGAAAAGAAAAAGAAAAAGCTCACCCCTATAAAGCCCCTTAAAAAAAGAGAAACAAACACAGCTGACTCCTTACAGAGCGAAGAGACTATTTTTTCTGTAATTTCAACAAACAGGTACAGTGGGAATCATTCGGTTTAATACCATTAAGGAGAACATCAGAGTAAACAATCACTTGGATCCGATGTTAAACTATCGGTAAAATAAAACTTACACCTGATTAAACATGAGGAAAATGCTCAATCTTCGTAAAGAACACATGTCAGCAAAAGCACGCAGGCTACATGTATCTTTTAGGACCTTCACTTTGCTCTAGGACCATGCTTACCCTATTTACTCTAGTCCAGGCGCAACGAAAATCACACAGCGGCTCACTTTAACACACTCTCGCCAACAGCGGCTCACTTTACCGCCGTCTTAAAACAGACCGGTTTAATGGGTTACCCGTCATGCAATATAGTTCGTATGCAGACTCTAGCTCTGTGTGTTTGAATTAAGAACAATATGATGTCAATGGTAAACTCTTCTATTGCCAAGCAGTCTTTAACAAGGGATTTGTGATGGTGTTGTCGTAATATTTAAAATATATTAAAACTATGTAGATAATTTATCCTCGACTATAAAGAACTGTATGGCGATTTGTATGCTTGAATATATTATTTTGAGCTCTTTTTTTTTTTTTTTTTTTTTTTTTTTTTTTTTATACTTTTTTTCAATTTTTTTTTTTTTTTGGGGGTTTTTTTTT
>OMLP01045429.1:29308-55403 GCA_900302685.1 Spondyliosoma cantharus
CTGTAAGCAAGTACAAGTACAGACTTTTCCAGAACTAAACAGCAAACATTTCTTTCAGCAGAAATATTCCATTTTTATTTTCTTATTTACCTTTCTTAAAAAACAAAACACTTAAATCTGTATGTAGCTTGGAAAAAGTCTAGCTCCCGTTTCTTTTTTTTCCAAAAAACGCCAGTTTAGTGTGATTCTCCCAGCAAAAACCCAACACAAACTCAACTTGTGAGAGCAAATGTCATTTGTTTTGACATTAACATAAAAACAACAAGACATAAGGCAGTGGTAGAGTAACAAATGTCATTCTAGCACTGCAAATATGCCCTATACAGTGCAGTTTTCTTTGTGTAAAGGATCATTATTGCAATTGAAAGAGCGGTCTATGAAACATACTTGTACAATATTATCAGAGTCAGTGTTGAGCAAACTCACATTAAACCCACATGAGGGTTTGGTTATCCGCCATAAAAGCTCTACAGTTTATTGCACTTAATTACAAGTTCTTTTTAAAGATTTTATGGAGGTGTAAGTTCGCCAGTGATTGGCCAGAGGTGAAACTGGGGGCGGCAGTACTTGATTGGCACATTAGTGTAACAGTGACACCAGGGCAGGAAGAGGAAGCTGTGGGCAGCAGGAAACAAGGGTTTGGATTATGTGTCACATGACCAGGACCAGTCCCGACTGACCGCACTGAGTAAACACACTGACAACACACACACACACACACACACACACACACACAGATCAACTACCGCCTCACTCAACAGAAGAGAGTTATGAAGAGGTTCCGGTTCTTTTCAGTTTCTCAAAGTAACACCCTAAGTCCAACAGAGTTTCTTAACATTGAAATCAACCCAAGAGCTGAGAAGTTTGCTGATTTTGTGACTTTTGCTTGATTACTATAGCTAGCTAGTTAGCTACCAGGACAAGCGAGTTAGTAGCCTAGCAATTGTTTTATGCTAATTATACGATACATCGAAATGACACAGTTCTCATCACCCTCGGTTTGAAGTGTGCCTCTGAAAAACCTCAGTTTGGAAGGCCATGCAGCCCAGACACTTCAGCTTACTGGTCCATCCCAGCAGGACTCAGGACGTCCTACATTCAAAACGAGCTGTATAGCAAAGTGGTAAGGGCAAGGGTTCCATTGGGATTGGGCCTTTATACTAGGCTAAGCTAATTTCCCCTGTCGCTTTAACTTTATGTTTTCATCGCACAATTTCGAGACTCATACCGATCATCTCATGTAACTCTCGGAAAGGAAGCGAAAAAAGCACATTTCCCAAAATGTCGAACTGTTACTTTAACCACAGCTACATTCCTATTGCTGTACTTGTGAGGACCCTCATTGATATTAACATTCCCCTACCCCCGAATGACTAGAATGAATGGTCAAGATATCCCCAGTTTCTGAATATGTGTCAACTCTCGAGGTCTAAAAAAACTCAGACTAGTCCTCACAAAGATAGATGCACATAAATACACACATCCGTACAATCATATGGGCGTCTGGCATGTTCCTGCTGCACTGTGGCTTTCCAGTTATAACCTTTAGAATTACACGGTATAGGACGAGTCCATCATTAAAGACAGAAGCAGACTCTAAGACTGCTCCTCCCACACTGTACATGAAAAGAAGATCTTGTTAAAGTAAGAGAGGGGAACAGAGATAAAGTACACGTTTTGCAGCTGCTGTTAATTCCCTGCAGTGAAAGGAGGGATGCATTACACTGATATTTGTCTTATGTTGCTGATATTTAAATTAGGTAGAGATAAAAAGAAAAGTGGTCTAAACACATACTAGTAAAAGTTACTGTTGCCCATGAAAAGACCAAAACCAACAATGAAGGGATCCCACTAACAACTACTGTCTGTGTAGGCAAAGCCTGATATATCTTGTTCTGCTTTTGTCGTGGAGCTCCATTGTTGTCCAACAACTATTAAAAACGCATCAATGGGCCACACTGATCATTACCATGAACACACACTATAGTTTGTTTTGACTTAATCTCATCCTGCTGCTATAAAAACTCACTAGAGCATAAAATGTGTATCACTCCTCTGCAGAAAATAGTCCCCAACAAGTGCGATCCTTCCCTGTTTGAATAACAGTAATGGAAAAACTGCAAAGTCCAGCTGTTTTAGGAAGGAGTCTTCTTAAAAAAAGAAATAATGTATTTGCATTGGGTTGTATATTTGTTTTTAAAGCTCTATATTTCATGTCTAAGATGAACCAATGAGCTGACAGCCACAGACAGGGCAGAGAAGTCAGAAAGTATTGAATTGAACATTGTTGGTTTTGGGCCGATGATGGGATTTGTTAACAAAATGCAAACTACAAAAAGAATGTCAGCCTTATCCTGAGAGTTTTATTTTCAAGTTGTTGGTTAGTAGCATTTTGCCTTTTTCTGTGATATTTCTAGATTCCGACTCTCATTTGTGGAAAAAAACTTAAAACTACGCATTAAGTTCTTGAAAAACATTTCAAGCATGTTTTATTTGATGATATCTGCTCCTAAATCATACCTGTTATTATCTCCCACCTTTTGGACCAGAATCAGCCAGAAACTTCCTGCCTCATAGTGAAACAAACCGCAGACCATAACGATATGATTTCCTTGCACTGATGACAGAGAAAATGTTTTACTGAATCGAAACTGAGTTGTCAAGGATGCATAACCACTCGTTTAGGTCTGTAATTAAGGACTTAATGAGTTCTTGTGACATACCATGGCCTCAGGAAGTACCACAGCTAGTTAAGTCATGTGACCATACAGCCTCCATTTTTAGGAAGGAATCTGGGCAAGGGGACTGACGTGGAGGCCTGGAGTTCATTTTCAGTTTGACATGTCATTGTGTTTCCTGTGAAGTTATAACCTCTGGCGTGTATTTTGGTGTCGCACCAACTGTGTGTATCATGATTATGTTTTATAGTGTCATTGTGTTGTACCATCATGTTTCATTGTGTGACTTGAACCTGTGCGTTTTTTGTTTTTCTGCCCATCCAGACACCAAACTGTGACACAATGAAGGTGGCTATTGTTTTCGTTCTGCTCTTCGCCACGGTTCTCTGCCGGCCGGTGAGTCGCTTTTCTCTGTCAAGTCAAAACTTGAAAATACCTTTTGCACAACTGAGAATCGCATTCCATTTTTGACATTAGTTTCCATTAATTTTGAAAGTTGGTGTATTGGTGTATTTACTCAATTCAACTTCCAAATATCTTTGTTTGCTTTGTAGGCAAGAAAGGTTTCTGACAGTTCGGAGAGCTCTGAGGAAGTGGTGAGTATCTGGAGAGAGAGAGATAAAGAGAGACAGAGAGAGGGAGAGCACCACGTTGACTGATGTTGGTTGTGTTCACAGGTGAGAAAACCAGCACCTCCAGCCCTCAAGAAACAGGCAGCAGTGGTTCCTCAGGCCCCTGCAGCACCTGTACAGGTACAATATTAGTTCAATTCATCCATTTACTCAATGCTAGGTTACAAAACAGGCAAATTGGGCAATCACCCCAGGGCCCTAGAAACCCAGGGCGCCCCGAGAGTGGTTTGTCCCACCAAAATCTGATGTTCAGTTTACGTGTCACAAGGAGTACTACTCATCCTGTGAAAAAGAGTTTTCTAAAATCCAGCAACTCTGTTTCAAGCACACCAACACTAAGTTGGGTAGGTATGATGTGGTCCTACTGGTCAAAATGACTGCCATTCATTCCCTGCTGGTATACCACCACTATGTGTACTCCCTGACGACCTCAATTGGTTTGAGTTCTTTGAAGTTTAACATCTCAGCTGTCTCTGGGCAGAAGCTAACATCTGGTGATGCAAAAAAGGCAAAGAGCCTCCACAAGTTTTCTTTGACTGGCCTTTGCCTGAGACATAAATGAAGACGCGACAAATAAAACAGTTCAAGGAGAAAAAAAAGCTAATCATATTCATTTGGTCTGATGTTGCAGGACATTGTAGCAGCAGCTGCTGCCGGCTCAGACGAGAGCTCCGAGAGTTCAGACGAAGACGAGGTGAGAGATCAGTAACTTACATCAAATCAATCATTATTCATCGGGACATGCCTTGTTAAACAGTCAGATTCTCACACCATTTGTCTGACTACATTTATTACTTTGTGATTTTTGCAGCAGGCAGCACCGGAAGCTCCAGTAGAAGTCACGTCTGACAGCGCAGACACAGCTTCCACCTCAGATACAGCCTCTGTCAACAGCAAGGACAGTGAAGACAGTGAAGACAGTGATGACGACGATGAAACAGAGGAGAGTGTGAGTAAAAACCTGCCAATAACACATTTGGCTATATACAGTATACTGCATAGAAGGTTTTTCATGGTTGGCTGCTGAACCTGTAGAATAAGCCTCAGTTAAGAAGGATAATTCAAATCAAGACCGCTGCCAGTCATTTTTGCATTGAGGGCGACTGCATTGCATGAGTAGGAACAGTTCACAGTTGCAAATGTCACGCAATGAACTGGTCCAGATATCCTGTATGCCTATATTAGTTAACCATCTTTGAGACCATGTTTCTGACAGCTCACATGTGTGTCTCCAGGAAACCGAGGAGGAGGAGGATAGCGAAAGCTCCGAATCAGGCGAGTCCTCTACCGCTGCTCCCACCACCCTCACCCCTGTGATCGTCACAGACGCACCCGTGGCTGAAACCACTCCTGAGCCCATCGAGCCTACCATCGTCACGGACACAGATGCAGGCCGCGGAGACAGCTACGGAGGCTACCCCAGTGACTACAAGTCCATTGACTATGTGGAGGAAAAAACCTACCACAAGGTCCCTGTTCCCTACAAGTCCTACGAGTTGGTCGGCACAGGAAAGAAGATGGCCTACGACATGACAGACGGCAATGAGGTCGAGAAGTCATTGCAGGTGTACAAGGTAAAGGTTAGTTTGAGCTTCCTGAGAATGTTAGGCAACCAGTAGGGTGGGTTGGTGCCAGCTAAACTCCAAAAAAACTTACAGCATGAATGAATTCTTCTATTCCACTTCCCTTGTCTTGCTGTCACTTGACAACTTTAGCTTGCATTTTAAAATTTAATTTGGCACTTGCACTTTATGTGACACAACTACTTTCAGTGCTTATACTTCAGCCAACTTTCTCTCCTTGCTGATACTTCAACAGACACTATTTTCACTTGAATTAACCCTCTTTAGGACCTTAACTTGATCCCCTTTAGTGCTTTTAATCCACTTCAATTTGACACTTTTGCCTTCACTTCAACTTCTTTCAGTGATCTGTTCAAACTGCCACTTTGAGTTCTGTCAGAGCTTCAACTATATTTAATTTAAGACTCTGAAAATGTGTCAATACCACACAAATAAAAGAGTCATCATGTCTTTTTCTTTCACTAAAATAAACAGATAAAACAAAAATGTATTTCCTCCATTAGTGCAGTGTTTTATTTACGATCAACTTACACACAAACCAAGCAAACTAACCCTCCCATCCCTCCTCTGCCTCACCTCCAGGCTCTTCAGGTCCACTCTGATATCCTGGAGGAGGACACCAGCACCCCTGAGGTAGAGACCCAGGGCCTGGACACCTCCTCAGGCACCTCTCAGGACCAGGACCTCCGTCAGGCCTCCCTCCCAGAGGAAGAGAGCACTAGCACCAGCGATGCCACCACCAGCGAAAGCGAGAGCTCCAGCACCCCAGAGGAAGAGGAGGAGGAGGAGGAGGAGAGCGCCAGCACCGCCAGCGAAGGCGACAGCACCAGCACCAGCCAGGAGTCAGAGGACGAGGAGAGCCAGAGCAGCGAGGAGGCCACAGCCACACCCGGGGCCGCTGACAGCGATTCAGATGAGAGTGACAGCGCTGAGAGTGACTCAGATGAGCAGGGGGCGGGACCCGACACCACCACTGACATGCCAGCGGTCATCACTGCCAAATAAGCCCTGAGCGTCTAGAAAAGGAAGTGGACGGTGGTGTCTGTTAGATTCACAAAAAGAGCGCACACTGCATCGAGGTGTAAAAAGCCCCCTCCAGAGCCACATTCCACTGCAGGGCCAAACAGGGACATCCAGGTCTCAATTATTATTATTCTCAATGTGATCAGCCAAACTCTGTGATACTTTGTGCATCTTTTGGGAGAAAGCAATGCTTTGTTTTCCAGGTTATATTTAAATAAACCATTAACTCCAGCAAACTGTGGTCTCGTTGCCCTGGCAAATCCCATGTTTGACCCTGCAGGGGAAAAGTGGTCGATGTAACTTTATAGGATGTTGAAACTGACGACTGCTGCCTGCAACAGGAGGTTGACTCACCTCATGACCTTTCTCCCCTTCCACTCTCCCCTCCGTGGGGTAACGGGTCAAAACTAGAAAAGAACAAAGACACACAGTCGAGTCCTGATATCTACACTAGCACAACACTGCATTTAATCATTGATTAATAACTGCAAAATGCAAACCTACGTTGTTTTTGTGCTTACAAAATAAGAGAAAAGTGCACCGTTTATTTAAATACTTGTAATCATTTCAAGCATTATAGAGTTTATACTTGACACTAGCCATACATTTGCTGCCTGTGTGGCTTAGCTTTGTTGCTCGCTAATATCAAACCTGCTGGTGTAGATAGAAGGATGGAAACAAGCGGTACAGGGTTCAATCATGTATAGATGCAGTACACACATACATACATACAACACAGTCCTATTCATTTGCACAGTTCCTACCTACACTACATGTTGTTTGTCCCATGTTGTTTACTGTAATGTAACATATTGTACCATTTCTAAAAAATGAATAAAGATCTTTTTCATAAAAAGAGATGCTGGTTGTTGACATTTGTATTAGACAGAAAGACAGAGAGGGTGCTGAGATGGCTGAGAAGTTGAATGTAAGGAGCTGAAAACACAAAGCATGAGAGAGTCATAAAACAAGTATATGCAGAAATGCTCAAAAAGTTAAAGTGGACTAAGGAGATGTTGATGAAGGTTCTCAGTCATCCAGGTCGTGGTAATTCTAAGTGCTCAACTGGCCTTGTTTCAGTTTCCTGAAGAAGTTTCACCTCTCATCCAAGAGGCTTCTTCAGTTCTAACTAACTGTAGGAGACTTGCATGCTTTTAAACTATGTGTGGGAGTGCCCTTAAGGCTTAAAGTAAACATCTCGGCCAGAGAAGACAGATGGATTGAAAGAGGAAATGTAATCCATCTGTGTCAAACTGAAACAACCGTCTTTGAACAGAGGAGGTGGCCTACGACATTACTTGTCACCTGCCTACAATGCAGTACTGAGTTCCCTCCCGAGACAGCTTAACAAGCATTCACACCTAGGCTCACCTAGCCCTAGCAACCCACATGAAGGCCGGTTGGGTCAACAACCAACAAGTGGCCCTAACAACTCTGCAAGGCCTTGTCCACACGTACTAAAACTATCTTTTTATCTTCCTTAGCATCGTTTCAAGAATATTTGCGTCCAGACGGATCCACTGAAAACGACTCTATACGCTGTAGTTCATATTCCAGGCCTATAGATGGCGCTTGAAATTCACCAAAAATGGAGAAGAAGCAATGGAGCATGTGCATAAAGCCTGCGTGCTGTTTACAAACAGACAGTAGACAGAGAGTCCGAACACAAGAATAAGAAGACGAAAATGGCTAGTGCAAGGAAACTGGAATCGTTTGTGTGGACCTTTGATGAGGTCGAACTGCTGCTGCGACTCACTCTTGACTACAAGGCGAGTAAGTTGCAAGAAACACGAACACAAGCACGTAGTCCACCATTGTTGTTGTTGTTATGAGACGTTGCAGGGTTCAGAGGTCAAAGGCTAGAGGTCGAGGGGTGGGGCGATGGTGTCATCGTTTCAGAAAGTATTCTGGTTCGCCGTCCACACGAGCGTTTTCGGATTTTTCCACCCTGAGACCCGGTTTCAAAAAAGTGTGTTTACAGGCGCTGCGTTTACAGGATCCATGTGGACGATCGGCCAATACGATACAATACATGTGCGTTTACACTAAAGAGCGTTTTTGTCTGGACGGCCCCTCAGAGCACACACATGTCCTTAACAACTCTGTAAGGACACATTGGTTTAACTGCAACTCCCCTCCAGTTAGTTAGAACTGAAAAAGCCTCTTGGATGAGAGGTGAAACATCTTGAAGAAACTGAAACAAGTCCAGTTGCCTAAGATACAGCACTTAGACTGGACTTACATTTTTTGTAGAACATGACTCAGCCAAGGATAATGCCCACCAACACCTCCAAAGCTCACCAGTAAACACGATGCGTAAAGATGACCGTTCATTCATCCACCATGCCTTCCGTGCAGCATCTCTGCTGGTTGCTTGGCACTAATGATATGACTCCTGGCTGTTGTACTGCATGAAACTCCCAGGCTAGCTGTTTCCTCCTGCTTTCTGCCTTTAACACCTGCACATTTTAACACTGTGGAATGCTGTAATAAGTTATCGGCCCATTTATCATGATGAAATGAGTAACCATTAAATTACTTTATTAAATTCTAAGACATAAGTTTAATCCATTGATGTTGTGCGTTTTTTTCTGAGGTTGCTAAAAGTACGAAAGCTAGCGGTCTGTAAACTTCGATATCTCGAGGGGGGGGGGTCTTACTTGGTGTCATGGTGTGTTAGACCATGGTTTAAATTTATACCCTAATATCCCTTTAACTCAAGCTGAATTGGACTAAATGTAAGATATGGCAAGAATTTTAGCTTAAAACATTATATCAGTATCAACAATAAATAAATAAAAAATGATAAAACAGCAGTGTTGACTTTACATTGAAGTACGCAAAGACGTCAGCTGAGGTTAGCACGCTAACCAGCTCCACTTAAAGGTGACAGACTCAAACTTGGCTGCATGGCTAACTAAACACTCTTGCTAATGACAGCTAGTACCAACAACCAAACATAGCAAAGAGTACAGTGAGCAGCAGTTAGCGGTTCTGCTGCCCTCTGTAGTTTTGTAGCCACCTTCAACTAGTGGCCATATCTTACAAGTTAAATGACTATTATCAAGTAGCCAATATCACAAACGCACAACCCCCAATGATAAATCTCACCATATAAAATCTCACCACATAAAAATCTACTTTGAAACAGTTAACTTCTGATCATGATTATCGGTACACATTCTCTATAACTGTAATTTTGCTATTTAAAATAATATACCGTGAAGTGTATATTGATGTTATATTATTGACCTGAACCTGACCCAAAATTGTGCTGTGCATGTGAAAATGTCCTGGGCAAAACCTGCGCCACAGCGAAGACCTGCTAGTGTCCCCTTTAAGCAGAAATGTTGAGAAAAAACAGCAATATGAGACTTATTTCTTTAGAAATATCACATTGAAGCATTTTTTGTCTAGACTGCATCCCTCATCTGTTAATGTCTCGTCTGTCAAACACTGTAGACACGTAAACACAGAGGGCTCTCTGACTGATTACAGCCTTCGTATCGTCGGAGCCCCCAGACTGGGGCGGTGAAGCCCCTCGGGTGGAAAGACGAGACAGGTAAAAATGTAGGATAGATGTTGTTCCTGTTGCAACTCTGAACTGCTCTTCTAAGAATAGAGCATACACCAATGAATTGTTATACACAGCAACTATGAAAACAGGAAGATATATACTGTGTTTTAATTTCCACCACATTTTGTTTCAGTATGTGCAGGATTGCAAACGAAAACTATGTATGCTACAAGCACACTCGAAAAAGGAGCCTTGGAATTGGAAACAGGTTTTTAATTACCTAAGCTACTAATAAAGACAATTACACTTCTAACATGTACCCTTGGTTATCAAGCTAAGTTTTGTTGTTCAAAAAGCTTTAAGTGAGAGTGAGTTAAATAATGCAACTTTGATGTCTTTATTTTTTCTAGCCCCCACCAAAGTGAAGTAAGTGATTTATGTTCAGTTGTGCACAGACAGGCCGTGGCTTGATTTATTATCCTTCATGAGAAACTAATGGCAGACGCTAAAAGATGTCATGTAAATAAATCACATAAATGTGCACAGACATGCCCTTGTGAGTTCAGCGATGTAAAGCAATGCAGATTATGAGAGAGCGTTACAGAGTGATACAGAGACATGAACACTGTAGCAATGGTGGTTCTTCTGTCTCTGTTTTATCACCAAAACCACAGGCAAGCCAGAACTCCCTGAAATTTAATGTAGAAATCAATAGAAATTACATTGACTTAAACATTTGAAATAATCATCTTTGTCAAACTTTTTACATCGTTACAATGCTTAGATCCTGGCATTCATATACGGATACCCCCCGAACGGCAATGGTGCTCCCTGACGGCAGTAATCCCTGTCACCAAGTCAGTGCACTCAGATGCTCAGCAATGACCCAAGGAATGTGATAAAGGGCTCAAGGCCTTGGCATGGCCAAGCTCCCAATACAGTTGAGCAGCTATGGGATGTCCCTCAACAAGTTAGTTCCATGGAGGCCCGCCATCGCCCTGGTGCCAGACACTACAGGACGACCCCAGAGATCCTGATTCCATGCCTCGATGGGTCAGAGCCAATTCTGATCCACGATGGGGCACCACGGACCAGACCTCTGTTCGTTCAGGGACGCCTCATGAATGCTTGATGGGATTGGGATCCGGGAGTCGATGCCTCTAGCTCTCACACTCATTCCTCTGTCTATTCCTGAGCAGTTTTTGTGGTGTGGCAGGAAGCATTGTCCTGCTGGGAGGGCCACTGCCTTCGGGGAGCGCTAGTCCCATGAGGGTGTGGGTACTGCAACAGTGTTTGGGAGAGTGGTGTGTCAAATTGCATTCACATTTGATTGTAATGAGATGATGAATCTCAGTCACTTTACCTCTCAGCGGTTTTAATGCTATGGCTGATTGGTGTATTGTGATCTTTGCTTCCACTAGATATTGCACTTGTGAACCAGCATCTAAGAGAAGGAACTCAATAAAGTTGGGAGGAAAAAAAGCAGAATCTAAACCCACTCTGCTCAGCAAACTCAGATCACACTGACAAACTAGGTGGTGCTTAACAAATATGCATCAAGATCGTGTTAGTGCACGCTGCATTCTCACCTCAAATTGCTCAGAACCACACTGTAGTGTACTGTTTGGCTGTGATATGAGTGAGTTTCATACAGAGATGGATTGAAATACACACATGCATTAACACACACAGCCCTGACAGTGACCAGAGCAAAGAGCAGAGCTCACACAGATTCCATGTGCTCAGGACAACATTACTCTACATATCTTTACATGGTTAATAGTTGTTCGCTGCAACATTAATGTTCAAAATCTCACACATTTAATGTTTATCGCTATTATAGAATACAGTTCTTCAGCGTCAAACTAAGTCAGATACACTCTTGTCTGTCGGCTCCCTGGTTTTCAGTAGGCTGATGGTTAAATGTTAACACAGTCAGCAGGGCTTAGAACAAAAGTGGTCCATGCTCCTGTGGCCATGCTAATAGGTTTAAGGAGAAGACATTTGAAGATTTACAAATGGGGATTTTAATGGACTATTATCTTTGGTGTGTTACAAAGTGTAAACAGTCTCTTGATGGAACTAAATGAAGATTGGTGGTTTTATCTGACCTTCTCTTGCTGGTTCATGACTTGAACAGTCTTGTAGCCCCCCTCAGACTTCTAACAAACAGTATTTCTTTACAGGTATTTAGTTATTGAATGATGTCCTCATCCTGCAGGGGTTGGCCTCCATCCCTCCTGCCCTCTTCCCCTTGGCACTGTGCCACTCCTTCACGGAGCTCCTGCCGACAGCTCATCCAGCCTTGGAAACATGCCTGAGCTGAGCTTTTATGTAGATGACTAAATTAATAACTGGATAATTGTGATTACTGTGTTTATCCCTGAGTCATAGTGAGTGATGTGTGAGTCTGCAGTGAGATTTGAGACATGATGACTCGATCAATAAATCTCTTGAAAGTCACTTTGTTTGAGACGACCAGTCTGTTAAGAAATAAACAAAATAAACATGTAGGATTTGAATGGACGTAACGCAGTTTGTCCTGTCTCTAATTTAAAGTGCTCTGGTTACTGAAACTGAGCTGTCCTCACTGACCGTACGTCACTGTCCAGGTCAAAGATTATAATTTACTTATTAGCCTGATATCAATTAAGGCACTTGGTTTGGATGAGGCGAACCCATCCTGTAAGATCCATGGATTTCAATCTACTTCATGTGAGTACATGTGCCATATTCTCTTTTGCTCGTTTTGGACGCCACAAGAAGAAGTATAAACATATGATTACATCTTTATACCCATATGTGCTTTTGGAACATGTCATTCCAAAACCACGGGCATTCATCTGCTGCTATAACAGCCTCCAGTATGGTGACTTACTGTCCACCGGATGTTGGAAACCTGACTGCAACGATTCAGCCACGAGAGCGTTAGTGACCAACGCTAATGTCAGGTGATAAGGTCTGGCTTTTAGTCGGTGTACCAGTTCATCCCAGGGGGATGGATATTTACCTAGAAACTGTTTGACACAGACTGTAATGAAAGACTTCCCCCACTAGATGGGGCTGAGTCCTTGACAGTGCTTCTGGTCAATTGTGCTTAGTTTCTATTTTTTAGGAATGTATGAACAGGATGTTGTTGAGTGTCCACGGCTTGTTTTTTGTTCATTTAAGCAATTAGAAAAAAATAAGACTGAAAAGGCAAAGGTTTGAATCACATGCAGTCTTCTATCTAACTTACAGTTAACAAAGAAACATAAAAAAGCAAATGAAGCAAGTGACCAGTATGAATAGGAGTTTGACAAAAAGGTAAGGACCCAAAACACTGACATATTGGCAGGCAGGTTAGGAACAAAAGGCGAGCTTTAAAGGGGCACTATAAAGTTTTGGAGAAGAAATCATTTTTAATATTTACAATATTAATGAGGAAATTATACAAATATTTATTTTTTGTATAACTGAATAAACAAGCGGTCTCAGAGGAAAATAAGGTCGACAGAGCACTGTTTGAAGCTAGAAAGGTGGCAGAGTCCGCCACAAGTAAACAAAGTAAAACCGTATGAAACGTGTTGTTCTTCAAGGTCAGCTTGTTTATTCAGTCATGAAAACAAAGAGAGTTTCTTTATAGGTTGTTTAGGCATTCAAAAGAAATCAGTCAATAAAGATCTCCCTTTGATTAAAATGACTCTCCCAAAACTACATAGTACACCTAAGCTATACGAAATACAAGAAACAAAAGGGCAGGTGGCAAAAAAAAACACAATAAGCAGGCGGGGGCAAATCCGAGAAATTATGAAACACAAACAATACAAAAACTAAATTAAGCACAAACCAAAGAAACACTGAGGAGTAAACAGTGTCAGAGAACAGAGAATCCAGGGTTGACACGTGGAAAACAGAACAGAGATGTAGGAGATGCATGACAACAGACGGACTGACGAAGAAAGAGGGGAAGACGAGGACTTGAATACAGGGAGTGATAACCAACTGAAGACAGGTGAGCAGGGAAAACGGCAAGAAAACAGACAAAGAGAGACAGTAATGAGGGACAGGTGAAGTTAATCAGGATAATCGCACGGGAGGGAAGACAAGACAAACCTTACGAAATAAAACAGGAAATAACAGCTACACCAAAACTCCAAAGCATGACAGCTTGAGCCGAGCTGTTTCTCACATGATTTGCCCCATCAAAGTGCAGGAGAAGATCGAAGTGACCTTAAAGGGTCCACAAATCAAATGCTGTTTGCCTTCGCCGTATTGGAGCAGCTGCAGAATTCACAGAGATGATATTGCAAAACCAGAACACATAAAAAACAAAATGACATGCATGGCTAGACACCACAAGAGGACAGTCAAATGACCTCATAAATCTTCAAATCTTATATATATACATGTATCAGAAACAACAAAAATGTACCAAAATTCCTAATGTTTATTCTGTACAGTAGAGACCTCTTAGCGAGAAGAGATCATTGTTTCTTCCTCAGTTTCTAAACCACTGGGTTGAGACCCCCCCCCATTAGCTCACTTCATCATGGGAGATTTAGAAAAAAAACAAATCATAGAAAGAAAACATTAAACATTTTTTTCATTTATATTATTGTCCCCATCTCCCTCTTTGTTTTTAGAAATAGGCTACAAAACAATGATAAACACATATTCACCTTGCTCAGACTGAGGTTTTATAAACATGGTCATGAGCCTAAAAAGTTTGAGAAAACATTAACCTCTAATAAATAACTCCCTCACAGTAGGCAAGTTAATGACTCCACAAATGTGACAATTTCATTTTAACTGAGTTGCTTTTATTTTTCATTTGGGGAACAAATGAATACTGTCACATACAACACATCCAGTCATGAACATCGGATCCGGTTCGACAAAATAAAGAATATAATCACACGTTTAAACAGAAGCAAGCAGACAACATGAATCTTCAGCCCTGTGAGCCATATTTCATTTGGGAAAAGATGCATTTCCAACCTGTAATTAAAGCAATCCACCGTGGCAATAACTCAGCCTTATTCAGTGCGTACAGACAACAGACGAGAGCTAACAAGACAAACAGGACACACCCGCCACAGTCTGTAAACACACTGCTGTGGGGTACATACTCTGGATGCTTCATGCAGATGGTTGGTTCATTTTTATTTTTTTTTGTGGATAATTGTCAGTCCATTATATTTGTTTTGATAATCATCTACTATGCACTAGTTTTAACAAGCGTGCGCAACAGGTGCAAGACTTAAAATTCCTATGAAATGCTAAAAATAAAATAAGAAATAAAAATAAATACTCTAAACAGTGTTTCAGGAGCATAGCTATGTAGAAACACTGACTATTTTTGGCACACTGGAATCCACCATAGTGACCTGCCTGTACATTCCTGACCAGTTCAGACTTAAATGTAAAAAACAACAGAGCCACAACATCTAGTTGTTTTGTCGACATCTCTACACGGTCTGGTCTTCGGTGGCTTAAACAGTACAGGTCTTCCTGTCATTTCAAACAACAACAACAACAACAACAGAACACTCAATGTAATGTCAAATGTACATCTGAAGGTACATTTACTACCAAATAATATATTTATGTAAATAAAACACTATTTTTGCGAGGCACCATTTGTCATAAGACGTATTGATGAGTGAAAGTCCAACTTCCAAATAATCAGTAGTGGCATGTTAAATCTCAGAACCTGTGAATCAGCTGTGAGAGTGTTTTAAACAACACTTTGAATGTCCCTAATTTGATGCTTTACATTTTGTCTCAATGTGTGAAATGTGAAATTAGAATTAGAAGTTTTTTCCTTTCTGTAAAACAACAAAAGGCCTGAAAATCAAACCTGTTCTTTCTAGAAGTTGGTTGTTTATCCCACAGTTCATGCACATCATTTGAATTGTAGAGACATTTTCTGGGTTGGGGTGAGTTGGAGCTGCTCGATTGGTTGGGTTGAAGCTAAATCTGTGGAGCCAAGGACTTGCTGTTGACATCTTTGTCAATTACTAGAGTGAACAGAACATTTGAATTTGGAAACAGGGCTTTTTGGAATGAGTTTAATAGTGGCAGATGGGTGACATGTATGTGGCAACCCCTGCTGCTGACGCTGAGAAACCTGCCACTTGAATCAGACTGAGGGTTAATTCTCACAATTTGACTCACAGTTTCCTCATAATGACACATGTTTTATTAATAAGCACGTGGTTAGCAGTTTACTTAGTTGTCTCCTCTGTTTTCTGTGATGGGAGCTGTAGTTGGAATCAAGTGTGTAACACACACAGGTGTGGTTGTTGTCCCTGGTAGGGGCGTGACCTTCGCATTTGGCGTGGAGGACATCGTTGGTTCAGTAGAGAGCACACCACCGTCTCCCATAGTGGTGGCTGTAGTTTCAGTGGTGCTCACAGCCGGTGTGGTCGGGTCAGTGGTCAGAACTTCCTCAGAAGACTCCTCTGAAGATTGACTTTCTGAAGATTCACTTGATTCCCATGACTCCAATGACTGATCCGTCTCTCTCTCCGTCTCTGAAGAGTCTTCGTAGCCCGAAGAGTCACTGCACCACCAAGACCACCAGCTATTCCTGTCCAGCCATCCCTGCTTGTCAGGGATGTCGGCATCATGATGCCAGCGCCAACGAATCTGTGATGGGAAAGTGAGAGAGGTTACACTCAGATACAGTCAGATCATTTATTCGCTCCTATTCAACAAGCACACACAGTGCTGGTTACCACCAATATCCTGTCAGAATTTAGTATGAAGCCTGTTTCCTGTTAAATGCGCTCAACTTGTGCTGTATTCAGTTCAAATTAAAGGCCTTCAGTGTTTCAGCTATCAGAAACATTCAGTGACTGGCAGGTTTCACACAGTGTGCTCTGAATGTGACTATTGTCATCTTACGGCACTTGTAATTTACTCTAAACTACAGTTTGGCTGAGGCATTAACACACATACAACCGCAGCAATTGCAGTCAGACATTCAAGATGAGTAATCATAAACAATGAAGTGTTGAAAATAGCACGATTATATATTGTTACATTTATTCAATTAAAGGAGCTATATGAAGAAATGTTTGTTTTCAAACATTCAAAATGAACTAAAATAGTGAACAGAATTTAAAAGTTTTGACGTTAAGTCAAATGTATTATATAGAGAGCTCCTCTGTTTGGGCAGAGTCAGCTAAAAGGGTTGCTAGCTGCACAGTTAACTGAGCTAACTAGCTCACAGCAGCTATAGTTACTTAGCTGGCCTTTCTGTTGATATGCTGTCCTGTCCCAATTTAATGGTCGAAGGAAATTATTTGTATGACGAATAATTGTTAAACAAACTCAAATTTCTGGGTTGTGACTGCCCTTCTCAGCATTCTACATTATCCTGTGATTTGAATCAAATCACTGAGTAACAAATATACGAACTCATTAGATTAATGCAGGACTTGCACACATCGCACATGAAGTATATGCAATGTCTAACATTGTTGGTCCACCTTGTTACCAAAATACAGAACTTCCAATGTGGTCATTGAAAATCACTTAATACAACAAGCCATTGTCTCCACCCCAACAGTTAGTGCACTAATTGAACATTAATGAAGGGGCTGCTATCACAGAAGAACACTAAATGGCACTGTCTTCTTTTTGGCAATTCCATGCAAAACACTTACGATAGTTATGTTATCAAATAGCTACACAAGTCGAAACAAACACTGTATACTGATAAGTAAATATCTAAGTTTAGTTTCAATTTAAAAAAAATTGCAAAACGGATGAGCTCTGTCAGCTGAGCTTTGTGTTATTTGTAACCAACCACTAACCATTACATGTTACCACATGTGCAAGAAAATACAGTTACAATAAACAGTACTTGATGGAATATGTAGAAATTAAGTAGAAAGAAACAAAAAGTTGTAAGTACATTGTATCCTCCTAGAGGTCACAACATTACACCCCATGATAGGAATGTGTTGGTGAAACAAACTCTGATGCTCATAATTTAGCAATTGGTAGAGGCCACCCAGTAATTGGAAATGAGACACTAAAGTAAAGATCCTGAGATCATTAAAAATCAAATTGAAAAAGTAAATCCATCCGAATCCAACATAAATAGGGAATTGCCCAATGACTTGCACTATGCAATGCATAGAGGTTGTTATGACCCTAGCCCTGGTCGTAACAGAGGTCCAGAATTTCTCTAATAGAATCTGTGATGTATTCATACGAAAACAATACTACAGTTTTACTGTAGCATGGGGTTGAAAACCTTCAGGTATGTGAGTGATTGCAACAAAACACAACCGTAAGAAAACACAGTCACAGTCACTGAGATAGCGAGCGCAGTGACGGAAGAGGATGAGGGAAGATTCATTTGCAGCTTTGTGGTGAGCTTACCGGCTTAGCGGAGGCTGTTGTAAGAAGGACGATGACGAGGGCAGATGTCAGAAGAGCCATCTGTGATTGGTTCATGTCTGCGAAGGAGGGAAGCCACAAACAAAAACAAGACAATGTCAGAGGCTGTGCATAATGATCGTAATGACACCCGAGAACTTCAATAACCAGTTAATCTAATTTTAATAATGAGATGTACATTTTTTAAATAGACAAAAACTTTTATTAACACTTTTTCAGAGGTTCCTCATAAACCCCTAAAACATCATAAGACATAAATGAAAACAAAAACATAATTGAAATAGTATAAAATACATTTGAAAAACTTACCAGTTTTCTGTAGCACCAGATATGTTCTTGACTTCTCTCTAACTTCTCTTAAATCCTGTGTAAAATGAATGGAATTCTGTGCAGCTGTGATCACTCTCTGTTTCAGAAAGGCTTCTGACCTTCATGCAGGGTGGCTGCTCATATACACTGCCTGGACAGAGAGGCTGGGCTGGGCAGGGCTTTGATGGGCAGGATATCAGGGGGAAGATTGGGCAACATTGAGATGCCTGGGGCTAGAGTGGAGGGGAGTGGCAGGAGCGGAAGTTTACCACACTTACAGATCACCCACATGCTGAATCAGCGGTAATGTAATTTTTTTTGTTTCTTGAGTAATGTTTCTTTTTTTCTTTGTGGCAAATGTACAGATATTTTACTATTTGGCAACACATTTGGTGTTTTTATCACTGTTTTCTGAACTGAACTAAAACTCGTATGTGGTGTACATGTGGTTGACAAAATACCAGGAACAACTGAAGCGCAATCCAATAAATAAACACAAATAGGCGGCAACATATCTCTAGAAATAACCGCTCTCTGCTATTAACTGCAGCTCCACATTGCTTGTTAGCTTAGTTAGCCATGCAGCTAGCAGTTTGGACTGGTAGCTCAGTAACCGAGGGAGTGTTAGTGTTTACACGGCTAGCACAGAGAAGGTTTGGACTGTGACGATCATATAGCTAAAACAGCTATTTATTCACTTTCTGTTGATAACGTATTTATTTTCATGTTTTGAACTAAAATTCTAACATATAGCCCCTATAAACATAAAATATCACATACTGGACCTCTAATGGCTGCACCATTTCATTGGACATAAATATTCTAGATGTCTCCTTCAAAATTAAATACACAGTTCTTTAAATTTGATGTAAACTCTGTAAACTAAAATTTACAATAAAATTCTATGATTTTGAGCAGTGTTTGGCTATGGGGTTTGTAATAGCATATCAAAGTGAAAGTAAGGCTATGGATGTTGGAATAGTGGGTAACAATAATGGGCAACAGTCTTTCCCAAACAATAACATGCACATACTATAAAAAGAAAGAATTTTAACATGTTGGGATTGGATTGGAGACATGATCCAACATACAGACCGAGTCTGGGAGTGCTGAACAGACGCTGGAATGTAACAGTGTCAGAGTGGAGCAACACTTCGATCAGACGTGTGTGTTTGTTGGATACAAATGTGTTACTTCATCAATAAAACCTTTCCCCTCCTCTCTTCCTCTGTCTTTCCCCTGTGGAAATTACATATACACCTCAAGATGAATCATACACTAAATGAATCATAAAGGGTTTCAAATTACAAGTCAAAGGACACGGATCAACACAACAAACAATTCTGTAAATGTGAGACCTCACACTGAACCACATGTCTGACCAGAACCACGTCAATCAGAACATGGAGACGCATGAACAAACATAGATGTGTTTTTATATATTTTTCAAAACCACTATCCCACTATCCACTTTATGCTTTTGAATTTTTTTTCTTTTAATTCCCTCTGAATCAATGACGTGAGGACTGTTTTTAACTTTAGCTTTTTTTTTTTCTTTTTCGCAGTGGTTTCTTCTGTGCCCTTTGTTAAGACCAGCTACATGTTCAAAAATGGTGGCTGTGGACCTTTTCCCCACAGAGAAGCTATGTTTGTTTCCTGGTGTCCATATGGCTTGACCGTGTATTCCAAAAAAGACAAACGGCTAAGTTTGCCGTTGGGAAGCCAGTGAGGGCCTTGTGCTGTTTTTATGAAGCTCGGGAGTGAGACAACTTTTGGTGTAGCATCCACAGATGAGTTATAAGTCGTTCATATGGATGCCCACTGATAGACTACAAAGATTTATGTGAAACGTTAAATCACTTAATATATTAGTTATTCAACAGAAAGTCTTTGCTCTCTGGGGAATTATGATCAAAGCATTTTCTTACTACTATTAGCGGCTTTGGCTCTGGGGATGGCAATGTTGGTCTGTCAGTCAGTCGGTCCACCACCTTAGTGCACTGAAATATCTAAACAACCAGTGGATGTATTGCCATAACTATTTGTATGGACATTCATGGTCCCCAGAGGATGAATTGCTATGAATAAGTTTTCATCAATTGCAGGGGCAACATTTTTATTTATCTGATGAAATATCTTTATCTACCACAGAGGTTGGCACAAACAATTCTCCAGACATTCATGCTCCCCAGAGTATGAATCTCAATTTGGCAACTTTGGTGATCCTCTAAATTTTTCCTATAATGCCACCATGAAATTTCAAGTTTTGACTGAAACATCTCAACAACCATTGATTGGATATATTGTTGGAATGACAGTAACTGTATACCTAAACATCATCAAGTTAGCGATGCCACTATAAACATTTTAATATGCTGATATTAGCATTTAGCTCAAAGCACTGTTCTGTCTTCAAAAACCCCGAATCTCTTTAAGGTTAAGCCAACATAGGCTTTGATGTCAACCCAACTGTCATTCCCATCTAAAAATGTTACCTTGTTTAAAGTGAAACTATCGCCAAAATGCAACCTAGGCTTTATTTATGAATGTATATGAGTCAAACCTTCGGGTAAATGCATAATTACGACGAAAGACTAAGGGCACTTAGCTAGCATCCAAAGTCACTATTTTTAAAACACTAGGAAGGCTCGACACAACATGAGACTTTGCTCGTAGCATCACCAGGGTCTCTACACATGAACACGAGCATTGAGAACATTGTTTGTGTACACAGAGTTTACTAAAAAGAGAGTTTTTGAATTACTCACGTTAGCTGCTGTATCTCTGGCGCGCGGCCGTCATGGCAGACAAAAAGTATCCAACCGCCGCCTGCGACCAAACATGAAGGACAGTAATGGTGGACCGCTCCTCAAGCTTAGTTCCATATGAATGCACGGATAATTCGTTGTTTTTTTGTCAGCGAAAAACAATATTGACCTTCAAGTTGTAAAAGGAGCCTCATATAAGAAACAATACTACAACCAAAAGCTGGAAAAATCACGTGATATCATGGAAAGTTGTTGCCGGAAGCCAGTATGCTACCGGTGACCTGAGTGACACAGACACAGCACAACAGAAGACCGAGAGGAGACACCTAAAGACATGGCTGGGTATGAAGAATACGATTTAATGGGCGAGGTGTTCGGACGTCCGTACCTTTTCAAGCCCGAGCTTATAGGCGAAGAGATCCAAGAGCTTGACGAAAGGGCGAGGAGAGAGAGAGAGGAGCCGGCGGCGAATTGATACTTTTTGACTGCCATGACGGCGCTCACCGCAGACACAGCAACTAACGTGAGTTTGTTCAAAAACCTGCCATTTAGTAAACTCTGTGTACACAAACAATGTTCTCAGTGCTCGTGTTCATGTGTAGAGACCCTGGTGATGCTATGAGCAAAGTTTCATGTTGTGTCGAGCCTTCTTAGTGTTTTAAAAATAGCGATTTTTCATGCTAGCTAAGTGCCTTTGCACTCCCATTCAAAATTAACTTGCCTGAAAACGAAACTATGGTAAATCTTAAAAGTGCGTCTTTCGTCTTAATTATGCATTTACCCGAAGGTCTGCCTCATATTCACAGATAAAGCCTAGTTTGTTTTTTGGTGTGCAATGTCTTTCTGATGTTAAACTGACATCAATACAGAAAGGTGTATGTGCCTTATATGCATTATGATGTTAGTTAAAGCTGATACATTAAGTCATTTCATAGCACATGATATGCACATCATCACAAAAGCCTGATATGATGACACAGGAGTAGTAAAGTACAGGGCACCAATGCATTTTCAACCATAATAACTACTGTAACTGCCTAGATTGCCAGTAAAACACACACATGGAAGTATGTCAACCATCATCACAATACACACACTGCTCATCTCCAACAGCCTCAGACATAAACCCACTTCCTACTGTAAACATGGCAGTCATGTATCCCATGTTACAAATCCAGTAATTCTGTTCTGAGTCAGAGTCAGAAAATACTCTGGGAACAGCTTTTACCACTTTAGTTGCACTTTATCCAGAGCCATTCAGGGGAAATCCTATGTGAGGCAGGATATTACCATCATCCAACCACAGTCTTTTGTCAGATATGGTCATGTGCAGGAAGTTTGTGAGTTACTTGGACAGTTTAGGCAAGTAAACCCTCTTGTAAGTCAGAGAACTAACATAGTGATTCCAAACTTTTGTGAATAGTAACATTTTAAAAATCATTCCCTGGAAAAACTGTTACCACAAAATAAACTTTGATGATTTTGGAATTTAACCAAGACTGTGGAAGCAGACTAAAAAAAAGTCCCCTGTAATAGTTTAAGGTCAAACTACTCCCTCTTTCTGCTATTTTTAGACATGGTGCTCACTCCAGTAGAGTATGTTAGGTAAAAAAAAAAAGAAAGATTGATCTAATAAATTTGGGTAGGACATCAAGTTTGATTTATGTAGACCAATGTTTTTCAATACTGTTCCTGCTCACTGCCCTGCATGTCTCTAACACACCTGACTCAAGTGGCTACGAGCCATGAATTTGAATCAGGCATGTTGGAACCATTTTAGTTCACAAGACTGAGACAAATGTTCTTTTTTGCTTATGTAGGTCATAAAGAGACATCGGTATTAAATTGAGAGGTTCATAACCAATTAAAAGTTCTCCACAGTATGTTTAAGTAAAATTGTGTTGACAGAGGAAGAGATTTCTTCTTAAGTCTTTAAATATTACTGTTCAAATCACAATTTAATTAACTATTAAAATAAATGCATGCTCTCCATGATGCTATTTACTAGTACTGTTTTACCATTACGGCAGCTTACAACAACTGTGTAGTCACCAACATGCCTCATCAACCTGGACAGACACAAAGGCACTGAAAGGCATTTCTATCATCATCAGTAATAATGAGGGCGACTGAAAAAGAGTGACTCATGTTAACTAGGTCAGGCCAGTCATGGTACTAGCAGACAGACAGCGTTGCAACAGTGTCAAGATTCCACTGGTTGATTTGGAAATGAATGGAAAGTCACCAAGATTTTGTGTCAAACTTCGAAATTCCCACTTAACCATATCCAACTGCCTCGATTTGCCTAAATACAGCCAGACAAATGTTAGCCGGTGAAACGACATAGAACATTTTGCAGATACATTCAATATGAAGACTTTGTAACTTTACTGGTAGTTCCAGTAGCATGTTTCCTCATTATGTTAATAGTAAACATAATCATTGGGTTGGGGCCTTTGCGGATTGCTAAACTGACCTTATTGACCATATGTGTTTCAATATCAAGGAAGTGCTCTTACTCAGGTATTTTGTCTTTTATGTTACTGTCTGCACTGAAAGAGGCAAAGTATCGTGTTGAGTAGTTTGTCATCTTCTGCTTGTGAGCACTTGTGGTCTACATTTGAGGAAATATCTGACCTGTTTAAAAGCATAATGTACAATGTTAGGGACTGACAGAGCTGAAAGAAAACAAGAGACTTACACAGTTTAATTATTTACACAGCGCCACTAATAAGATCAGTTCTTTCACCCTGCTCCAGGATCAGCTGGTCATGTCTCATGGCCACTGGCTGGAATGTATTGGTCTTTTATTATGTATTTATAACAATGATATATAAGCGGTTGTGTTAGTGTTGCCCTTCAGAAATTGGGCTGGGGGCCGTTAATAATGGAACAGTGATTGGTTGGGGTTTGGTACGAGGTATCTTTCACCATCAACAATTGGTTAGTTGCCACCCGCAAGGGGAGATGGGATAATAATGGCAGCGTCAACAACACGAGCAGAACATGCTGCTGCATGCGACTTGCCTGAAGATCCCCCGCTGCGTAAAGCCACTTTTGACGTTTGGAGATACAAACATTACTTTGAATTTGTTGAACATAAGGAAAATAACTTGACTGTAAGGTGCACACTTTGCCTGTGTTGGAAACTTCTCTCCACTGCTGCTAACACGACCTCAAACTTAACGAAGCACCTACAGAGACAGCACGCACACACAAAGCTTGTTGCTAAGGAACCGTGGAGCAACATGAATGAGACGCCAAGCAAGCGGCCAAAACTTTCTTTTAAATAGAACCAGAAGGTACTGACAAGGTACTGTTTGCACTAGACAGTGTTTGTTAAACATTGAGGAAGTTAATATTTGTTTGTTTGTACTTGTTTGCACAAGACAGTGTTTGTTAAACATTGAGGAAGTTAATATTTGTTTGTTTGTACTTGTTTGCACTAGACAGTGTTTGTTAAACATTGAGGGAGTTAATATTTGTTTGTTTGTACTTGTTTGCACTAGACAGTGTTTGTTAAACATTGAGGGAGTTAATATTTGTTTGTTTGTACTTGTTCGCACTAGAGTGTTTGTTAAACGGCATACCTCTCCCCTCTGCCCAGTGTTGGCAAGGCCAGTCTCATTTTATCATCATCATATTATATTGTTTTCATTTACAACATTGGACACAGTGAAATCATCTGATTGTTGGTTGTTCAAGAAATGGCCTGTTGGCTTAATGGTAATAAAGAGCCTAAAGAACACTCCTTTTTTGTATGTTCTCCTTCCATCTTATGCATCTCAGGCAATTTTATAGAGCAAGTAGAAAAAATGTAACAAGCAATGTAACTGGTAATGTAACTAATTACTTTCTTCAGGGAGTAATCATGTAATGTAAGGTATTACTATTTTTGAGAGTAATGTGTAATATATTACTTTTTTGAGTAATGAGCCCCAACACTGCTTGCCAGAAGTGTTCTAACACAATATTTCTTCATCCAAAACACAGTCACGCCTCAGAATCATCTAGTTAGCTACACAACTACCCACAGTGTAGTTTAAATGTGGTTTCAAGTTTTCCATGACGTGACATATTATTGTGTAGCACACTGTCAAACATTTGAACATTATTATTTGGGGTGTGAATCTTTTGCCAGTTTGTTAAAAATGTCGAATGCTCCGGTGTGTGTTTGCTAGCTTATTAGCTGTCCTCAGCTGGTCTTGTTTATTACTGCTGACCACCTTTGCTCTTCGTTAACACTAGGTCGTAACAATATAAAAAAATGTGGCCTGCTTAGTGTTTGTAGAGCAAAAGTTATTAACTAATCATTAAATAAAAGTAATGCTTGCAACCGCTGCCTTGTTTGAAGATGAACGTTAAGATAACTACATCGTGTTCATGCTGTAAATTGTCGGGGCGCAGCACTAGCGTTGCAGTTAAGTTTGTTTAGTAGAAGTTGTAGTAGTAGTTCATTTTTCGTTGGTTCATCGATTTAAACCTAATACGTAAGAACATTTTTTTTACCCGCCCCTAATTCTTATATAATTGGATGATATGTTGTGTTTAATTTCTGTTAGCAAACTGCAAGACAAAGAAAATAAAAACACCTGGTTTAGTGATGGTTTGCGAAGAATCCTTACAATAACATTAACTTAATGCATTGTCGTACTGATGAGGAGGCTTAATATAAGCATAGCATCAATTAGGCAGGTTGAGTTAGTTGTAGTTGTAAGTTAGCAAATGCTGAACATATGCACCAAAGATGATATTTTAATCCAGCCCACTCTCAGCCAATGACATACAAATTACACTTTGAAAATACAAGCTATGGTCCATTTTGCTAGTTAAATGGCGGATAATCTGGATGCAAAGTGCAGCACACAGTGCAAAGAGGTGGTATTTAGACTCTGAATTAGTCATGGGTGTGTTTTGGCCAGAACATAAATCAAACCAGTCCGAGTGTCGTCTCCAATTCCCTTTGAGAGCCAGGTGCGCCAGGGCCTGGCACATATAAAACAGTGGCACTGTCTTCGCTGAGGGAAAGGGATGTGATTCTCTGCTGCTGCACTCAAAAAAATAATTGAAGCAAAAACATAGACTTTATGTATTTTAATTACATGAAGTTTTTCCATGTAACTTTATTAGGTAAGTTCAATGTGAGGGTCCTATTTAATGCAATGTGTTTCAACCATGCTGAATCAGT
>OMLP01045429.1:55697-73868 GCA_900302685.1 Spondyliosoma cantharus
CAACATGATGGCACACGCCCACTTTCTTCTTATGTGATCCAGTCAGATAAAGTTTACTCGATTTGTTTACATTCCATTTGTAGAATGCATATTTACATACTGTTTACTTATTCTTATTAAATAAACCTTTAGTTTTATACATTTCAGTTACAGTTTACTTGAAAATATTGCTTCATGTTTATTGGGGCCAAGAATCATTTTTTTGAGTGTGGACCCTCTGCTCTGCCATTTCACAATCATCCGTCCCATCAACAACTCTGTTTGATTGCATATGAAAAATACACTGATATTTAACTGAGGAGGAGGAGGACAACTGCTGCGCTTCCCTCTGTGTGTGCATAGTATCATCCTGATCAATAACGGTGGGATGAGAGGGTGAAATATGTCCTTATTGAGGAAAATATTAATGACATGCGCATTTGCACAAGAGGAACAGGTGATAAACTTAATCATTATTCAAAACTCCTGACTCATTTCCTTTGGAGAGTTTATAACTACAGCATTTAGTTTTGATTAACTATGCCACAATATTTGTTACAATGAAATGACTGTGTTCATGAAAATGTAAAAACTAAAGACAGCCTCTCAAATCGTGTATGAATGGTGTAAGTCCGCATGTGCGGGCACATCTAATGCGTCCTTTAAATAGCAGGAAACAGACTGCACTTTTGACTTTTTGTTGGTCCATGGCGCTGTTGCTTTCTGCAGCCTCAAGATTTCAATCTGCCATCAGTGCGCCTGACCACACCTCATTTTAAAACTGACATGCCCAGGGGCGCACAGGTGGGCACAAGTATACTGTATTTACACAAAGTGGACACTGGCCGTGAAAATCAGTCTGAAAGTAGCAATGACACTGTGAACCACCTTTCGCCGAATGTAACATAGAGCCCGATAGGTACACCAGTCAAATTTTGTGTGCAGTTGAAACACAGAGCGCTCGAATACTACCTATGGTGAATTTAATGCATGTGGCTGTTCCCACCTTGCTCACATGTTCAGAAAATCTCAGACTGTGCGAAAGGTGACTGCAGTGTCACACAAGGAAACTGAGAAAGTCTAGAGGTATAGAGAAATGTGTAATATGGCCAGCTAACTGGACCATTTATGGGCCTCACTGATGACAGCAGCAGGTTTTACATTAGCATATAAAAAGAGTTTTGCTTTTAGTATTATGTTGGCTAAAGGATAGTTGGTTAGCTGCCTCTGGCCAGCTCTAGCTTTGCTTACGTCAGTTTGTGTAGCAAATAAAGTTTTTGTGTACTATGTAGAAACTCTTCAGGGATCTGATGAACAGTGGTGCTAGCACACACCTGCATGGTATCTGACCTATGTTATTCATTTTTTCCAAATCTCTTGGTTATAAATAAGGAGTCGAAGAGCACAGAGTGTGGATTTATCTTCATTCTCGCCTACTAGAACAACCCATGAGAACCCATAAGCCGAAATCCACTGTAATGTACTAGAACGTTCTTACTTACTTCTTTGGAGGAAGGTATACTTTACTTGAGGTCAAGCTTACACAGAAGGCGGAGTGCTATTTGCCTCAGCACATTTATGTGTTTCTGTAAAAATGGCCGGTACCCAATAGCGTTAGCACTGAATGTGAGTTATACCCCCACTTTGCAACTACATGTAAAAGTGCCAGCTATGTTTGACCAGATCACTGGCAACGCGGCATATTAAGTGAGGAAAGCACTGGCGAAACACAAGTCGAACCTGATGCAGCATCTGTGACTGATGGCTGCCAGTTTGACCACAGGAATACAGTACCAAGGTGGTTTTCTTGCCAGGTTTAGCTCCTGGCAACCCTTACATTAGCTTATAGGATCACTAATGTGAGCTTGATGACTAAACAAGCAAGTGGATACTGTTAGCAAACATCAGCAAGACTCTGTTAACCACCTTGAAGCCAGATTCTATGTCATCAAGCTGGCCACAGTTTGTCTCAGAGATTGACCCCAACACTGGTCTTCTTTACTTGATGAACAGTAGATAATGGCTGTTGGTGGTTAATTGCATAAGCAACAAGTAAAGCCATCTGTTTATCTAGAAACACTTACATTTATGGCACATTTACTCCAAGGTAAGGGCAGCAATCTGCCGCCTTGTCTTTCTAAAAGGGAGGTGTAATATTCCTCCTTTTCCAAAAGCCGCCACTTGGCCGCCACTGGGCTAGGTGTAAACATGTGACGTGACGTGAAGCACGAAGTTGGGCAGTGAACAGTGACAACGAATTTGTCTTCAAAATAAGAGCTTTACATTACACCCCATTGGAGTTTAGAACTGGGTCCTTAGCGGGGGGCTTTTAATTTGAAAGTAGCGAACGTTCGTAGCCTGCCGCTACACAACAAGCGGACAACTATCTCTAGCTCTTTGGTTGTGTCCGATAGCTGTCCGGTTGTGTCCGCTAGCATCTCCTGGATCTCAGTGGCTTTCCAGTTGCTCATCTTGACGTCCGCGGATGAAGTGATGAACTGACTGCTGTGACCAGCTGTTTCCTGGTTTTAAAACTCCCCGGCTGTGGGTCGACCACAGTGCAGGTCATCGACACCGCCGCCCATCTCACGCAATTGCCGGTACATTGACATCTCAGATTTAGATAGCAGTGGAGGCGGAAATAAGTGTACCCTCTGAGGCGTCAAATTGGCGGACTGAAACATACCATCAATTTGCCGCCTTCTGTCTAAATCCACGGACCTAGGTGCAAAAAGGACGGCCAATTGGTGGCTTATTGCCCAGTATAAAAACGGCTATTGTCGACATAATATATGATCTAGATATTTTTCTATTGATTTGAGTGAGATATTTCGAGCCTAAGTGACATTTATAATTAACTGTATAATAAAACTTTGGGACATCTTACATCTTTGAATGTGGCACCCCAGATAGCAGTCAGCTAAGGGGTAGCTTTGCCCTCAATTTGGCAGATAGAGAGCTGAAGCCACATCCCTTTGGGTCAACTTAATGGAAACTTATTTTGGAAAAACTGTGTATAGTAGCGAATGTAGAGAAACAAATAATGTTTTGATCCGGTTTGAATTGTGCCAAGAACCACACACATGTTATTTGTCAATTTTAATTTTTAAATTATTTATGAAAATTAAAGAACTAATGAAATATAAGTCTGTGAAAATACGGAATTTGAAAGACTACACAGCCAACCGCCGTGTATTGATTTATTTGCTTCAAGATCATGACTGGATTCTGATAAGAGAAGCAGTAGAAGTACAGCCCACCTGATAGAAGAAAACAGATCAGAACCTGTTTAAATCCTGAATATTGAACCTACTCCCACATGCTCAAAATAACAAACTTTACAAACCAAATATGAATGAAATTCTACTCAACTTCAACTCATACATAAAAATGTCTCACAGTAAAGGTCATCTGTCAAGGGTTGGTCCCCACAAGGACCACAGACACACGCACACCGTGATTTTGTCACTTTTAATCATAACAGTCTTACATTTGTTTCCTGGAGCCTTATGCCTAACCTAACTCTTGCCCTTACCTTAACTCAAGTCTTTGGCCCAAACTTTAATGATTTATTCCATGTGGTCTAGCATTTTGGTCCCTGTGAAGCTGGCAGACCCCCAGACTGTGAGAGGACTCTCAGTTTTAAGACCTCACAAATATAGGAAAAGAAGAACACACTCGCACACACAGAGGACTTTATTATTCATCTCATCCGTCTAGGTCTCTGTGTTGCGTTTTGACTGTTTAAAAACCTGGTGAGTAGGGACATCTAGTGGTGATAAAAGTCATGTGCTACCTCTAGTAATGTACAGTAATGGAAGAAGGACCTCCTTCTTCCAAATGCTGTTTATTAGATCCAAATACCGAATCAAACTTGTAGCATGAGTGGCAATAGTAATATTGGAAACATCCAGTACAATTTACTGCACAGGATGCATTAAACTATATTCTGCTTACAATGGGAATTATGAATTATGGTTCACAACACATTAAAAACACTGTATGAATATTTTGATGCCAGTCACACCGCTTTCGGTTGGCTTGTTCAAATTAATGATCTTTGTCCTTGT
The DNA here is from genome assembly GCA_900302685.1 of Spondyliosoma cantharus. Taxonomy (NCBI): domain Eukaryota; kingdom Metazoa; phylum Chordata; class Actinopteri; order Spariformes; family Sparidae; genus Spondyliosoma; species Spondyliosoma cantharus. The sequence goes on from OMLP01045429.1 coordinate 59,747, forward strand.
ATGTATGCACACTTTAGGTGACCTATCAACAGCAGGGTGAATTTGACCTATCCAAGTAAGGATTAGTGAGTACTACATTATTTGTATCAGTTCAACAGACTAACTTATCTGTATCCATATCCATACATCAAACAGTTTGTCCTTCAACCAGATGTTGCCAGGAATAACCAGAAGTTGTAAATTATAAGCCTGATATTTATATGGTTTGATCAGAAGTTGCTGTAGCCTATTTATTATTTATGAGGAAATTATTTACAGGACAGCCTGACAATTGATCTTCAGATCAGTGTTTTTGATTCCAAGAATAAAAGAGAGAGAACTATTTGCAAGTTTTTTAAACACTTCACTCAGCTTCTGTACCCTATGAAGAATTTCCTTCATTACGAGTACTGCTATCAACACATTTTAGTAGAATTATACTCGTACTCGTAAAAAGTACATTACCTGTATAAATACTTGTTTAACTCACGTACCTAACCCAGCACGCTGGCAAAAATCACATGCATGACCTGAATACCCAAAAAAATATTCTCATGAGCTTCAAAACATAAACTACAAATAAAAAAACATGGACATATGAATGGAAAGAAATCTCCATTAATTGACCCCTGGAAATCATACGTCCTGTACTCAGCTGTGTTTTGTCCACCCGACTGTTGCAGTATTGTTCTCCTTTTACCACAGCCTGGCTCTGAAGTGCAAGTGTTTTGCACATGAAAATAAGGGTGTCCAGTTAATATGACACACAGCCAAACATGTTCAGCAACAGATCATATCAGCTGTCACTAATTAACACTGATTCCATATGTAACTTGATAACAGGCCAACCTTCAACGTGCCTGTTATCACTGTGCTCACTGTGCACCACTACATGTCACATAATGTAAGTTAGTTTTTGTTTAAGTTTTATGGTGATATTTGTTATAATTTGTGGCGAATATACCTACAATGTTCTGAGTCAAAATGAACTTGATTGGGGAATCCCACACAGGAAGTGTTTCAGCTGTGTTTTTGAGTTGTGTCTGATAGAAAAGATAGGCTTCTATGTTAATCAAGGATCAAGGCATCAGGAGTCGCTGACAGAACTTTCTTAAGAAAGAGGACCAGTGTTCTGTAGGCTTCTCTGGGTGAATTGCAAGATCTCTATAGTGCACCAAACAGCTTTGCACTGCTAAACCAGAATTGTTTCAGTTCATCAACCAAAAAAAAAAAAACTCCCCACAGGTAATTTGCAGTTCTGCCTTTTTTTAGTTGCCACAGCATCACCACTGACATTTAGTTGAATTTAGCCTACTCAACAGGGGTGAAGTTACACTGACACATTTCATATGATAACAAAGTCACCAAAACTCATGCAGCTGTTCTCACTGTAGCTTGTTTTGCTTCTCTGCCCACGCTAAGATTTAATACAATGTATCTTGGGCCCTATCAAACAAGACATGAAATGCTTTATACTTCCAAGTGTTCACTTGGAACTTGCAAGAGCTCATTTATGCTCAGGCATGAAAAAATAAAAAGCCACTAGCGGTGAAACTTCAGTGAGGCAGAAAGTGAAACCTGCCACCCGCTTTTCCATGTAAATGACAGAGCAATTCAACAGTTTCCGTTCTGTTAGTTTGTTGGCAAAGGTACTGCATGTGTGAGTAGGTGTGTGTGGTTTTGAAGTTAACAGACCAGGGATAGGCTTTATTGCCCCTCAAGAATGCTTCCTGTATGGTTAAGGTTTCCAGTTGTAACAGATAAATTTTTCAGTTTATGTAACTTTCTATCATTATAATTTTGAATTCATTTTGCGACTCTCATCATGAGGGTCTTCTGCGCTTGCACCGCGTTTCATTGACTGAATGAAACACTGTTACAGCCACTGTTACTACTGTTACGCACTGTGCTGGAGTCAGACAGAGGTTGGGATGGGTGGCATGCAGAATACAAAGTCCAGGAATGTCCCACAAGGATTCCAGCATTCACATCGAGTGTGTGTTTAGGATTATGAACATGAAACACTTAGGTTAGTAAAAGATGATTTCAGTTTGTGAAACAGGCATCGCATTTTATATATGGCATTCACTGGTGAGGTAAAGATTCTGATTGAACTTATATGGTAAAAACTGAAAAAATCTGTGAAATAGTCACAAAATTGAATAAGATGAGGTTTTTCATTAATGACTCGGATCAGGAAGTCATTTAAAAACACAACATCTCTGCTGTCTGCTCCTCTGAAACGGTAAAGCATGTATCACACAGACAAAATACAGGAGCTGATATTTACACTTTATATGAACATCTTAGGGGCAAATGACCCACTACTGTTGTCTTGTTTCATTAAATACTAAATAAGTTGTTACTTCTTCCCATCTGATTTTGAAATCTTGTGTGAGTATTGTGACTGATCCTTTTTAGAGAAGTGATTATTATCCTGATAGATCAGTTTCTTCTTTTTATAAGGTAATGTCTGTAAAATGTGTGATTAAGGAGTAAGTATCATAGTTTTAGATAGTGAATATCTGCAGTATGTGAGCTGCCGCTGTCATCTTATATATAATGCATGCTGTCAGACTGTGGTTTCAAACAGTTGTGGGCTTTGAGCAAGTGAAAAATGAGAGAGGAAAAGGCCTCTTCCTGTTTCTCAAAGTCTGACACCGTCTCTGTATATTGAGGGCAGTGAATAAGCTGAAGTAACCCATGTGGTTATTAATCATATTTCACAAAAACTGTGCAGTATTTTGTCAGAGCATCACTGACAGCCTGTAAGAACCATATTCCTCTTGGTATCTTTGCTTTTATTCAATCAATGACATATAACTGCACTGTACAGTAGCTACTCATAAGCGGCATCACAGTGGCTAATTCTAAGAACTGTATTTGTTACATAATATTAACATTTACATAGTACATTTCAAAGTAAAATTCCTAGTACACTATGTCATTTTGGAGTGCTGCTATCCAGATGTTTCTAATGTAAAAAAGAGTTCCACCCTACCCTCAGTGTAATTATAAAGAACCACACACACACACACACTGCTTGGAGTATTTAAGGCCTGATAATAACAGTGCAGCATCAGAATCTGCTCCCTCTATTATTACTGCTGCTTCCCAGTAATGACGACAAATAAAGAGGTGATGAACCACTGGTGAAAATGTGTGCATTTCTGAAGTACTTCTATCTATTTGATTATTTTTCATATTATATTACTTTGCATTTGTTCTTTAACCAGGCTACATGTCAGTGAGGAATATGTGTATCTGTACTTACTAGTAACTTTACACACATATTTATATCCTGCACAAACTGCTAACATCTTGGTCTCAAAGTGAGACTGCAACTTGAAAACTGGAAAGAAGAAATATCACAATCCTTCTCCAAGAAAGGAAAAGTTGGATTCATGAGCAAAAAGAAGCCCCCTTACTCATTTCAATACACACAGGTGTATTCCTGCAATAGATCCACTTTTGGTTTGGAAAATGGTGGCTAATGTTGGCCACTTTTCTGACTAACAACTGTAAAAAATGTACATTGTTCTCTGTTGTTATCTGTACTTTATGTCCACTGTCTGTACTTGTAGTCCACATGTTGTGTTGTATTTGTCCCTCATGTCAACTTGTCTTGTCACTTTAATTTCACCAATAAAAAAAAAAAAAACTGTAGAAAATTGAGTGTTTCCAGCCCAGTGTGATAATTTAAACATGTTTTCATGAACTTGAATCAAGTGATCATAAATGATTTTAGTGTTTGTTTCATAACATTGACAACAGGTGTTAAACTCTTGAAATAGACAGAATAGAATAGCAGACTTATTGGCCAACCCGGTATCAAGCTAAACCCATTGACCTTATAAGGGGAATCTGGGTAGAGCATCAGAGGCCGAGCCCAGTTGATTCCAATGAAAGCTGCTCAGTTGCTCATGAGGCCAGCAAAGCTTGACTTCCCAATTCTAAAATTACCCAAATCAGCCACATTGTGGGGGCCCATAGAGGATGTGCACTAGAGACCTCCGCTGGCCAAGACTTCTAACTTCCGGTTTGGCCCTCTGCTAACTTGAATGATTTAATCGTGCGGCAGATGTTACTGGACTGAATGGATCAAATTCTGAAGATAGTAATTTCCTAAGGGGTTGTGACAATCGAAAATGTATCCAGTGTTTTACAGTGGCTTCTTTAACAATGCTAGATCCTGGGGAAAAAGTCTTTAGGCCTCTCTACATCACACACCATTGTTAATACATGGATTGGACTCTATGTCCAATGGCTCTAAAGCCATGGCTCAAACCATGTAATAGATACTGTCACTGTCTACTACATGGTTTGAGCCAGCCCCAAGTGATTTGTCACTGTCATGTTTAGCTTTGCCAACCCATGATAGTCCCTTGTGTGGTGAAGAATAAAAGAAGAATTTTCAGAATAAAGGCACCAAAACTACATTGTTATCTTACGAATAAGCTCGTAGTTTGGCTTAAAATAACTGCTTCCTTAAAACAGTCATCACTACTTGGTTAGGTTTAGGTAAAGATCAAGGCTTCGCTTGAAATAACTACTTCCTGAAAACAGTCACCACTGACTATTGGTCTCACATGAGACTTGATCCCTGGTTGCCAGGGTGAAGGTCCAATGTCCACACATTGTTCTTCCTTGTCATAATTTAAAGAAACAACACTTCATTGAGTCGGGTGTGTAATGCTTTAAGAAGCTAATGTAGCCTTGAGCTGCTAGCCTCAAGCAGGAGGAGGTCTCTCTCTGTCTGTCCGTATGTCTCCCTGTCTATTTATCTACTTCTACATATTTTAAATATATTTCTGTTTACCTCTGAGTAAAGTTTTGATAATGATACCTTTCTTTACAGTGAAGCATTTTAACATTGTGGTGTTTTTATCATTTTACAGTACAGTACAATGCAGCCATGAATGTTTTAGCCAAAAGACAACAATAAAGCGTTCAGTTGCTAAATTACAAAGCCGTAGTTGACAATTTAAGAATCGCAGTGGAGATGAAGAAAAGGAGATGGGAGGTTAGAAAAATAACAAGGAAGCTGGAGAGGGGTAAAGTAAGGAAAGACAAAAGGAGCGTGGGCAGGAGAGGACGATTTCACGGTAGAGGGTTTGAGGAAGAGGAGGAATGGAAGCAGTTAGGATGGGAGGGCAGTGATGGCAGGACCGTTATTAAGGCTTCCACTAATAAAGGCTCTGCAGCCCATTGAGGAGCAGAGATAAACACATTGCGCAGAACCTCAGCATTCATGTGTGTTTCACGCACACACACCATTGTCTTATCCTTTTGTTTGTTTCACATGTTTTTGATACTGCTATCATGCCTTTGTATTATGATAGCTACTGTAGCTATGGTGAATAATAATGAAAGGTGTGAGCCTTTTCTTTTCTCTCATACCATGTTTATATTCCTAAATATTTCTTTATCACTCCAGAAGTTATAATTCAATAGTCTTGACAGAAATGTGTATTATATATGTGTTGTGTACTAATAAATAATTTCATCACTGATTCATCTGTTGATTCTTTTTTTAGCAACTGTTTAGTCTGCAAAGTGTCAAAAAACTGATAAAAGGTGATAACACTTTACCAGAGTCAACAGTTGAATCCAGAAATTCAGTGTACAATGATACAAAACAGAGACAAAAAGCAAATCCACTCAAACGAAAAAGAAGTAGTGGTTTGCTGGAGGACTGTCTTTGTATAAATCAAGTGCAAGAAAAGCAAATCCATTCACCAGAGAAGCTGCAACCACAGAATGTTTAGCAGTAAATGTCTAAAATAGTTTGACAATAGATGAGAAGTCAGGAGATCACAAAACTAAGCTCAAATAATCCTGTCACGAATATTAATGCCTGTGACAAATTATACGACAATCAATCAAACAGTTGTCATGACATTTCTAGAAGCAAAGAGAGAAGGTAACTGAAGCTGGTATGGTTCATCCTCTGGGCACCAGGCATGTCGATACAAAACGTCATGGCAGTACATCCAGTTGTTAAGGTAAGACCAAAGCAGTCCCTAGTGCCCTGTATGGAGCTAGCATGGCTGAATATGGCCTGTGTATGCTTCTATTTGCCACATGGAACTCATCATTGCATATATTATAAATACACAATCTCTCAGGAGACACTGTCAGGGGGCCTGCATCAAGACAGCCACCATTGTCTTTGTACTTGTAAATCTGCTGTATAGTCTTAATTACTACCGCTGTGGCTCTAACCCCCATCCTATGAAGTGCTTCGAGAAGCTGGTTCCACAGCACATCAAAAACAACATCCCTGCCGGCCTGGACCCTCACCAGTACGTATTCAGAACCAGCATATTTGCAGAGGATGTCATATCCACTGCCCTCCACTCATCTTCACACAAATCGGAAATAACAACACCGACAATACAATCAGGCTGATTCAGGACACTGGAAATCTTCACCCTGGGCTTGAGTACTACAGTCTGCAACTGGATAGTGGACTGTCTTACAATCAGACCCCAAGACAGTTCACATTGGCAGTCATACTTCCTCTAGGTTAGTGCTCAACTCTGGAGCCCCTCAGGGCTGTGCTCAGCCCTCTCTTTTTCACACCATACACTCAGGACTACAATCCCAGACATTCTCTATTTTGATGTATGTGGACAACAGGACCAATAATGACTGCATTACAAACAACAATGAGAGTTCATATTGGGAGGAAATCAAAAGTCATGCAGAATGGTCCACAGAGAATGATCTACTGTTAGACATAAGCAAAATCAAGGAGCTGTTGATTTTAGAAAAAAGGAAATAAAGATACAGAAGTATCTGCTGTGTACCACCAGACTACAGAGCAGCTTTTTTCCTCAGGCTGTGAGACTCCTGACCTCATCCTCAATACTCCAGCATAGTTTTTTTAAATTATTTTTCTTATGTAGCTTAAAGGGACTGCAACTAAGATGTTGGTGTACAACCCTGTTGTGTAAAATGACGATTTAATGAACCTTTGAAACTTGAATATGAGCTAGGGCTGCACGATATGCAATCAAAAAAAAAATGTTTTAGCAGTTATCTGAGGTCCTGTGATCACAATATAAGTCAAAGTTTTGGTGGAAATGGTACTTTTTTCACTGAAAAATATAAAAGCTGTTGTGATTTGAAGTCTGTACCATCAAGCATGTTCCCGTATGTCTGGAGAATATGATTTGTAGACCGGAAGATCTCTGCAGCACCACAGTGCTTCATTTTTATTTAATCTTTATCAGAAAGTTGCAGCTATTGAGATTTAAATATTGCACTTGGCCATTTCAATAATATCTAGATTAATTATTCAGCCTAAATACCGTAAATGCATGTAAATTATCTCTCTGGGTTTCTTCTGAATGTCCATCACAGGGACTCAAATGTTTCAATCACTTTTATTGCACAAACAATTTAATACAATCTTACCACAGAAAAAAAATCATTCAAGAGCATAAAAACAGTCTCATTATTCTTTACCTGAATGTAAACTGAAAATACTATATTAAATACTGAAGGAGTTAAAATCACAATCAGAACTGCAGCCTGGCTGAGCTACTTAGCACAGCTAAGCAAAATCATACTGAAACACAAAGAGAATTTCACACTAACAACATTCAGTAATATAAAAAACTCTTATAATTAAATACTCACATTACACACTCATATAAACAGAAGTTGATCGGGTGTGAGAGGTCCTGTTCATGTAAATAAGATTTTCCAGGATATTTTTCTAGAAACTCTGGTTTCATTCTATAATATTGCTTTAAAAAAAATATTTGTTTTTTGTTTCCTTCACAGGGAGGTCCAAGTCAGGCTCAGCAGCAGATCAGCTCATAGAGCAGGAAGGGATTCAGTGTTTTGCTCAAGGGCATGTCAGCAGGATGAATACAAGAGATATCACCCCCCTTGTAAAGTCCAGTCTCTCTCTGCCTCGGCACCATTCAAGTTGCAATATGAAAAAATGTTATGTGATGCAGGTCCTTAGATGGAGAAACACACTTTTATACAAAAGGAATGAATGAATCATCAATTTTTTTTCTCAAAGCAGTTTCCTTAGCTGCAATACCTCTTATGTTGTCTGAAATGTCTACTTCCAGGCTCATAGGATACATTTTGTGCAGGCAAGCCTCAGCTTTTAATTTCCTGGTTACAAAACTAAAATGTTTCCTGCCAGCTACATTTGGGTCAGTGAAAATGCGAAAATCTGAACATTTAGCTACATTAGCGACAGAAATCTAATTTCACAGTTTGGGTAAGAAAATAGCTCCACAGGTGCCTAAAAGACCAAACCATTATTTTAAAACAACACATTTTCTGTCATGATGAACATCTACTATACATTATTTACAATTCATGCATGCTCTTTGTAAATCCCACATTTTAAGGGCCCTATTTTTGAAAATTGTTAGTGAGGTTCTTCCCACCTATCATTATTCCTACTGCCTTAAAAGTGTAATATGTACAAATTTTGGTTAAAAAGATTCAAAATTGGGAGGCTGCTGACTACTGATCCAGCACCCCCAGCCCAGCTCTGGTTCTGGTGCCTATGTCCGTGCTGCATTACCTACTAGGTGCCCTCCAAAGTGGTAAAACAATACCAACACTTCCCTGGCACTCCCAGTCCAGGCAGAACCAGCTAATAAGCCTGCTAACTGCACTGCTATCTGAGCTAACTAGCTAACAGCTACAGTTAGCAGCCGTTAGCATTTACTATTGTGCTTGTTGCCCCCATTTGTTTGTAGTATGAATTCAACAGGTACAATACGTATACATATTACACCTTTAAGCCATTTCTGTACACTTGCTGTGTTTTAGCTTCTTTACTTTTAAAAAAAACACCCCGGTTGAGCTCACATAATCCGATCTATTTTGTACATATCAGACAGAAAATGTATAATTTACAATTCAGGAAACCTCTGACGAACACACTTGTGAAGACTGTGATTTTAACCTGCCTCCTTTCATACATGGTGTCTGCGCAGACAGAGCCGATGAAAAGCTACCCAAGTAAAATGTGCAATTTTATCACCTGAGGTTACCTTAACACAGATCAGTAGAAATGTCACTGTCATTACTTTAGCATTTTGCAACTAAGCGCAATGAAGCAGGCTGCAAGTCACAGTAATAAAATGTGACCATTCTGAACTCATTACGGACACACTATAGCACGCTCCAGCCTTTGGCTTTAGAGGTTCGTGGATTCGAGTCCGAAAGCTAAGATTCAAGGGTCATACATGGGGTTGTGGAAGGTTCCTTGGTCAGTGTCCAAAAGAGGTCCATATGATGTACGTCTGGAGAGGAAATTGAGAAAACAGAGTGAGAGATGAGGAAACAAATATTACAGGGAATTACTCTAATATTTGGCATAACAATGTTAAGATGAAAGTAGTCTTGTATACAAAGGATATTTAAAGGACTGCTCTTTCGGTAATACATTTATTTTGGAGCTGCTCTGAAGCCTGAAATAATCTCAATGGTCAATGTGAAACCTGATTACTGCACGTTCAGCAGTTTTTTCTGAGTAATCAGGATACAGTCTATGAAAAAACATGTTTTTCATATTTTTTTAATGGATGCTTGTTATAGAATCTTTTCAGACGATTCCAATATCCAGTAATTCCCTTCTTCTTGTGGACAATACCAATAAGATAATTTCACATTTTTGACGGTAAGACGGGATAAGATGTAGTGAGAAAAGATGGATGAGTTGCTATTCCATAGCTCTAATATGAGTTCTTGTGTTAAAACTTCTCCTACTTCTTCTCTGTGTTTTTTTTTTTAGAAGTTTGCAAACCAGCTGTAAAGGTGCATACCACCAGCTACTGTATCAGAGTGTGTAGATGCCATGCTTGTTAAATACACGAAAGCAATTTGGCTTTGTACTATTGTCAATATTTATCAGCTAACAATTCACCGTTACGATAAATATCCCATTATAAAAATGTCCTAATCAGTTCGACGTTTTTTGTAAATGTTGTTTTTGCCTAACGAACAAAATTCTATCATAACCAGTGAATAGATGAGAGTAATCAGTAGTGACAAAATATGTTTTTGTGATTTCGGTAAACCATGCCTTCAAATGACAAATGTTTTTCAGTTAGTTCACTGTAAGTATAATCTGTCATGTTATTATATTTCCCACAAAATGTCCTCAGTCAAGCTTTAGAACATTAACAGTAGCATGCTTATGTACTTGGTAGGAAATTAGTTTGAACTCTGGACTCACCGTATTTTGTAGTAGTACAGCCCACCTAACACCAGGACGACAGTTACGATGAACATAATGACGATGCCTGCAATACTTCCTAGAGAGAGAGAGAGAGAGAGAGAGAGAGAGAGAGAGAAAAGGAGGGACACAACGAAAGAGTGAGAGAGACAACTTGTTTTAGTCCTGTGATACACATTTATATACCCTTTTTTTTGTCAGTCATTGTGTTTTTTAAATGTATTAATAGGTTTTTATTATCAATAGTAAGAAACTGGAAAATAGGTCGGAAATGGTCGTGTTTGTATTAGCCCGCTTTTTACCACTGGTACACCATAGAAAACAAAAGACAACATAAACAAACTAAAATCAACCGAAATGAACTGAATGAAAAAATGATGTAACATGTTGTTTTTACTTTTTAAAAATGTATATTTTAAAGACTAAAGTATAAACCATGAAAGCAATCATGGTTCCCTGACTGATCCAACCAATGTGGTATGCTTCAACTGATTACCCTTGTCTATGTGAATGACTGTAATCTGTCAGTGATAGTAAATCTCTAACTCTGTATCAGTTATGACTTTTAACTTGCCTTTGAGCTAAAATATTAATGAAGAACTTCCTTGTGTGAAACTGGAACAAACAAATTGCTACTGTACATGCCAGTGAGATGGTACAGAGGCAATCACACTATCACACTCCTAATCACCTGGAAGCTTAATTCAGGCCATTGTCCATGAGGTTGCCTCTGATGACTTACCACAAAAGTAATGGCTAACTTTGATGAGTTACAACAGTGAGCTGGGGAGATATGTCAGGGATTTGATAACACTCTTGGATGCTCTGACAAAATCTGGTGTCCTATCTAGGGGCGGCAATAGCTCAGTCCGTAGGTTCAAAAAAGAATGATGTGGACTAGCAGTTGGAGAATGCTGGTTCACATCCTGGGCATTGCCGAGGTGCCCTTGAGCAAGGCACATTAACAACCATCAAAAATAATATATGTCCTTATGTGTGAAAATATTGTCTCCAAGCTTTATATTGCATTTTAGATGGTTCCCTGCTCCCATCACACCTGATTCAAATGATCAGCTCGTCATCAAGCTCTGCTGAGGCCTGATAACAACCAATACATTTGAATCATGTGTGTTGGAGCAGGGAAGCGTCTAAAACATGCAGGGCAGCGAGTCTCAAGGACCAGGATTAATGAAACATAGTCCAATAGAATACATTTTAAAAAATGGCATTGCGCATCTTAACATGTTTAGCTTGACACTGTGTCAGAAGCTAACATTCTGAGAAACACAAAACACTGTGGTTTCTCTTCATTACCCGCTGTTGTACTGGTGAAGCTGATGGTGAGATATGGCTTGTCATATCACATGCATGCACAAACACACACACACACACACATACACACACACGACAACTAGCTCTAGTTGTGGACTACGTTTTGGTCAGTTCTTGGAACAACGCCAGTCAACTCAACCCTGCGGCTGGCATGACGTGACTATTACTGTCACGTTATGTTATCTTTACAACCCTACCTACAACACTTCAATGGATCACCTTGCCTGACAGCAGCCACTTAAAAAACGCTGGCACTGAGAGACGCCATAAAAGTTCTGAGTTCCTGGGTACGATTATCAGATGTTCCTGGTGACGGAAATTCAAGTTCCTACACAGGACGGACGAGGTTCAACCTCAGTTACTAGACAACAGCTACAACAACTCAAACCAGGCCAAAACATCCAGTAGACGTGAGGAGCTGCAAGACTTGCTTAACCTGACTAGAAATATGAACTGAGCATAAAACTTGAAATAGTTTCTCATTTGAGCATATGCACTGTCCATGCCAGGGTGGCCTGTTCAGCCCATAGGTTTTACTAACAGGTCTGTAATGAGTGACTTTTGCTGCCACAATAAATAACATGGTGAGAACGATTGGATGTCATTGCAAAATATGTCAGTGGTTAGTTGTCAGTTTTGTAAATCATACAACAAATAGGAAAATAACTGCCAGACAGCTTTTTCTCTTCAAACAGTTGCAAAACAGTTTTTAGTTTTTAACCAGCAAAAGGACTGCAACTGCAACTGCAAAGTACACAAAGAGCTAAAGAGGAAACTGTTCTGTTCACACATTAACCACAGATTGAAAGGAGGTCAAAAGAGAGGAAGAACAGATAATCTGACGCACTGACTCTGCCAGTGTACATTTGACCTCTTTAATCAGAGGTGTGATCACCTGCGCTTCATTAGTTTCCATGTGTGTTCCAATGTATGTACAACACACGCAGAAACACTGACCTTCAGGGTTTAAAAGGACAGATGATTTGTAGTCTATTTACATCAGAAACAAATGGTTATGTAGGCAACATATTTTGATTATGCTTTCATAAAAAAGTTAATAAGTAACTGGCACATCAGACTCCATGAGTGACAGGCAGCTGCAGTTGCTTTGTAAAGGTGAGTCCAGTGACAAACAGCAAGTCTGCATTTAGACAGAAATTAACCCTGCGTCAACACAGCTTCATTGCTCTCTTCAACTTATGATGATTTGCCATCCTTTTGTTCTAAGCTTTAAGCTTCATTTTCCAAATTTCCAAGACTTTGGTTTCTTGCCAGCTATCTGTTAAATGAAAAACAGCCTCAGCTTTGTGTGTAGTGCTAATTAGCAATGGTTAGCATGTTAACAAGCTAAACTAACATGGTGAACAGGGTAAATATTTCACATGCTAAATATCAGCCTGTTAGCATTGTAATTGTGAGCATGTAAGCATGCTAATGTGACCATTTAACTCCACCGTCCACAGTGCCATCATTCTCGTGCATACGCTGCTGGCAGCCCCCCTCCCCTGCGCAGGCACAGTGCCTGCTCTTACCTGGTTAGATACGTTCAAGCCGAAACTGTAAACAATGGCGGAGAACAGACCACAACAGAACCGAAAAATGCCCCACCATTGCCCACGTCAAAGAGAAGAAGCACTGACAAAGAAAAGCAGTGTAAAAACAAATTGGACCGAGCCAGAGAGAAAACAAGGATAGATATCGGAGCGTCATTTCAGAGGTGGAGGGAGCTGCGGGATTTGTAAGGACTTTTCTGCTGGACAAGTAAGGACCGCTGCTTGATATATGTTTCATCCTATGTTTTAACCACAAGGCTGAGGTGGCGGCGGTTACAGTAATACTCACAATAGCGCATATTGCCGTACAATGTTGCAGTGTATTTCAAAAGTGTCTTTCGAGGGACCGGGCAGTTATAACATTAGTTTGTGTTCAGTATGCTCTGAAGTGGTTGAATTGGTTTAGTGAAATAACGTTACTCATGATTCAGAAAGGCAGCATGGCATTGCAACAGGTAATGATTACCTGGTAACTCTGTCTACAGTGATGTGAGGAATATTGTTTGTTACTTGAGATATCTACAGTGATCTGCATGAGGCACTCGTCATTGTAATTTAGTTCTACTGATCAAAAATGGACTTATTTTGTTGTCGTTTTTTAATGTGCCATCTTGGTTATCTGGCTTCCTCTGTTACCGTGGTTATAAGTAGGGCTGCAGCTATCGAATATTTTTAGAATCGAGTATTCTACCGATTATCCCATCGATTAATCGAGTAATCTAATAAAAAATAATTTTGCATTATTAAACAACAATACCAACTAATGCATAATGAAAATGGCAGGCCTGTTAAATAGACCAAGCAACTGGCTTTTATTCATGAAAAAATTGGCAGAGGTATTTATTCCAACTATTCCTAACAGCGGGAGTAAAGGTGTGTGTTTGTTTATGTGCACGTGTGCGTGAGAGAGTGAGAGAGTCGAGATGAGTGTGTGTGTGTGTGTGTGTGTGTAAAGGAATTATTTGGTGTAGGCTATTACTCTCCTGCAATTTAACGCAAATTAGTTTCCACATCTTAACATGATATCTAACATTAG
>OMLP01045431.1:8659-30033 GCA_900302685.1 Spondyliosoma cantharus
CCGCAATGCACTCAAAAAAATCTCTCCCATCCCCGCAGGCACAGAAACCAGTGAAGCTGTCTTGTACATAACGGATTTTCCTCTCTGTTGATTGGATACCACTGCTTCGTTTAAAAGCGCTGTATTCTTTTTAAGGACATTTTAGATTTTTTTGTTCGTTTCTTTTTCCGCAACTGGAATCAAGCCACAAGTGCCGAGACAACTTTTATGAATCAAAAGAAAAAAAAATATTTATAAATCTTCCATTGTTGAAAACATGGCTATGATTGTTAATAAAGATATCAATATAGAGTAGACGCTGAACCATTCTGATGTCTTCTTTTCTCTTTGTTTTTTTTTTTTCCTCTCCTCTGTTTGTTTTTTGTAGTACAATAGTGTTGAATCTGCACATGTTTTCCACTGAGAGCTCTTACTGTATTCGACTGAAACTAGTTTGGTTCAAACAGGGTATAAAAGTCATCTAGTGTTTAATTATTTTAATGAAAAAAAAAATGCAAATAATCAACTCATTCAGACTATTTTTCTTTTATATGTTAATGTCAGCTGTTTGATAGCATTAAGGTACTATGCTCAACTCTTCTGACATGTGGAGAAGTTGTTTGAAGGAGAATAGCTGTGGGCCCCGCCGACCTTTATGTTGCAGGACATAAACTGCAGAGAGGAGACCGTTGGCCTCGCTACCTGACTGACTATAAACTGTGTACCTTTCACAATGCAAGCATGTACCGTTGCAATCATTTTAGACTAGAATTAGAGCAAAGCAGAGAGTAAGGTCACCCCCTCTGAGCAAGTTCTTGTTACTTTTGATGACTTTGACGAATCCCTGCGAGGGTTGACATCAGTGTAACGGCCCCGGTAGTTTTAATTAAAATAATGAGGTGAAAGTGGAAATAAAGGCAAACGACAAACACTGTAGCGAGCAAAAAATGAAAATGTGAGAAGTTATGTTCGATTTTTCACACTGTTTGTCTCCATGTCCTTCAGCATCTGTGTGGGGAGCGGAGTCTCAGAAACGAACCAAAGTAATCACAGAGCGACAATCTGACGAGTTACATGTGGAACTTGGCATAAAAAAGGGTTATTTCCTATTCTTGTTTTTTTCTTTCTTTCACAATTTTCATCCAAAGAAGGTTATGTCATTCATTCCTCTGGACTTATTTATTTTTTTGGGAAATATCATGTTTTATTTTAGCATCATTCTCTTTTTTTTTGTCATTGTTTTTATTTTTTAAGAAATTATTTTATTTAAATTCAGTCCAATAAACTGTTTCCGGTGATGCAAATTAATTTTAGAGTTACCCTGTGCTTTAAAGAAGAAGTGGTGTACAGATCCATGTTCCTGCATGATATTGATATTACTCAGGCATACTTTTGTATGAGGCAATCACAGCCTCCCTTTCTCCCTGGCTCAACTAAAACTGAATCTTTCTCAGATGTTTCAATGATTGGGAGGGAAGAACATGAAGAAATAAAGAATAGTGACCAGCTAATGCAAGGCGAGGAAAAAAAGAAAAATTGTGCTTCCTTTTTCTGAATTTTCCAGATATCCATCTGAAACCCAAAGAAATCTGCCTGCAGATTTTTGGGAGGTTTGCTTCCACACTCTGCTTATGTTTCATTAAAGCAAGCCTTTATTCTTCCTGACAGCTTTTTTACTTAAGAGTTTTTCTTCTCGACCGGCCCCCGAAGGCTCAAAGCACAATCCACTTTCCTGTGTCCTCTTGAACCAGCAGCTCAAAGTACCTGTCACAATGTTTACTGTACTTAAGCGAATATGGCCTGTGAGTAATACCACATGAAAAGATTTTAGAGATGGTGAAGATTTATGCCTGAGCTTAGCGTTATCTGTCTGCTCTTTGACATATTGATTTAGCTGAGTTTATTGAGTGTGGAGGAATGTGCTACACTGCACTAAGGGCCACATCCACAGCCCTTATTTTTCTTTCTTTTTCAAAAGATCAAACTTTTTAACATTTCATTAGAATGATGCAGCCATTGCCATTGGTTTCAGTCGAGAATCGTCCATCATGGCGTTTTTTTTTTTGTGTGTTTCTAGTGTTGAGTTTGGCTGTAAATGGCAAATGGAAATGTTTGGCATGTGTTCATTTGTCGCTGGGTGTTATATAAAACAAAATTTGTACACCGGGACCACCGGGCGTTAAGTCCTTGAGCTTCCACGCAGATAAATTACAAAACCACCTTCAGATATGTAAATGCAAACTAGTGTTGAACTCAAAACACGGGCAAATATTTATAGGTTTCTGAATTTATGAGGTGGTCCTACCTTGGCACTGTCTGACTGGTATCCATGGTGCTGCGAGGGAGGAAATATAAACACAACAGTGCAGAAATCCTCCCTGCGCTCTCGCCTGGATAGATGTTCGCAGAGCTGAGGGTCACATCAACAACCACGTTCGCACAAAGTGATGCGAACGCCAAGCTTACAGTTATTATCTGCAAAGTGATGGAGAGGGGATGTGAATGATGTTTGTCACAGAGTTGGTGGGAATGCTGTCCAAATGATCGCTGGATGGAGGGGAAAAGGGAGATAGAGGGAGAATGCAGAGATCTTGATGGCTGCACAGGGTTGAAAGTCCTCCCAAAGTAAACAGTGCATGCTAACCCAGCAGCAGCAGCAGCAGCTGCAGCAGCAGCAGTGGCAGCGGCAGCAGCAGGAGCAGCAGACTACGGGCCTCAGGGCTGTTTGACCATGGGGCAGCAGCACAGTGTGGCCCGGTGGCTCCCTCAGGAGATGCCCGTTGATCTTTCCATGTTGCCTTTCAAAGGAGAGCACTGCTGGCCCTGCCTCCGGAAGAGATGGGATCTCTGACTCAGCCCTTTTGGGTTTCCTCGACAGACACGGCGGCACATACTGGGAAGAAAAAAAACACACTTCAAAACATGATAGCTGTCCTGTTAGTGGAGTCTTTTTGGATTTGGAGTAGCATTAAAAGACGTCTAATGGAAGGAGAGTTCATGTACTGTTCTGGATTATAATTCGGTGGTTTATTTTCTAGAAAGCCATAAAGTCTGCAGAGCATTTCGCCTTCTCTTTATGCAAACATATCTATGACTGTACAGTATAATAAAGAATAAATGGCGCCGCCTCCACCCCTGCCATAAACTCTCGCAGTCTTACTCACAGGAAGTTAGCTCAACAAAAGGGGAAGGTTCAGGAAAAAATAATAAGTAATCAGGAGGCCCCTCTCTAATAACAAAACAACAGTAAATGTTGTGTAAAAAAAAAAGGAAAAAAAAAAGCCCTAAATGACAGTGAAAGGTTTGGCTCCACACAGAGATGACCTCATATCACTATGTATAGACAGTGTCACTTATTACAGAAACAGTGGGAGTGTTTTCAGGGAAAGGTTGGGTGTTGGAAGGAATGACACTTCTGGTGGAGGAGAGTGAAAATCAGAGGGTGGGACACGCTGAGACAAAAGGAAAGAGCTTTGTTATGATGAAAAAAGGAAAAGTTCCTTGACAACCTACAACCCTTTAACCTGAGAGTGAATCACAAGCAGAAACAGTTACCTGTGAACAAGATTATGAAATTATTATTCAAATAACTGCTAAATTCTGCTGCTTTGCATGAAATTCAACTGTTTATAATAATGAATCCAACTGCCAAAGTTTTTCTCTCCTGATAATGATTCTAAGACACCAGCTGGTGATATCTGATACCCTCGATCGACTGTCAGTTTGGTACAAGTGCCCTCCCAAATTTAAAAAACTGTGCACCTCACTGTGAACAACTCACTGGAAATATTTATTCATAAGTGGACATGACACCAGAGATCGGTTAATGTTATCAATCATTTAATAGTTTATCCTTGATCCTTACCAAGGTCAGTATTAGTGCCAGTGGTAATCCAGTGTATCAGATTGGCACATCTACAGTCGTCCCTTGAGTATCTCTGGATATATTACAATAGGCTATGTAATTATGTACTCAGTTTTTTGGCAGTCCAATTGCCAGAATAAATGTTGGCAATTAAAGTTTCTGCAAATCATTGATATGTTGAATGTCACCATTTTGTAATGTTTAAGTTTGTTGAATTCAATATTCAATGTTATTTTGCGAGAACAGTGTTTAGGTACAAAAAAGTGCTTGGTTAGGGTTAGGGAGAGAATTTGACGGCACACAAAAAGGCTGTAAATTGCCCCGATCCCGGCAAAAACATCCAGCTTTGTTGCTACTAACATGGCTGGAAAATGTCCCAAAGTCTAATTAAAAATATTCAGCGGTTTCATGCTTACAAATGTAGAATCATTGGGGTCCCTCTTAAAAAATAGATGGTAAATTTGTGCTTACAAATGTTGACTCACCGTCTTGAACAGTGGTCTCTGACTTGGCAGCCTTCTCTTTTACCCACAGACAGCACTGGGCCTGTCTTGGCCAGGTTACACTTATGTTGAATCATCATCTTGAACAGTGGTCTCTGGCTTGGCAGTCTTCTCACCTGAGGCTCAATAAAAATATCTAGTGGTTTAATGCGCACAAATGTTGAAACACTATCTTGAACTGTGGTATCTGGTCTGGCAGTCTTCTCACCTAGGGCTCATTAATAATATCCAATGGTTTCATGCTTACAAATCTTGACTTGCTGTCTCCATCAGTGGTCTCTGGCTTGACAGCCTTCTCACCTGGCACATTAAAACTATCCAGTGGTTTATGCTCACCATTGTGCCTTGTCAAAAATATACGGTGGTTTCACTAGCAAGGACCACGCTGTCAACATGATGCGCTTAACGATTTATTATGACGGAAAGAAAAGGAAAACAAAACGTTGAAGATCTTGGTTCTTCGAGTTCCTTGATTGTGTTGTGGGGAAGCTTTGTAGATAATCCTCCACTGCACCCGGGCAGCGACGGAACCCCCTCATGGACCTACGAAGGAGAGGAGAGAAAAGAAGAAACAGGGAGAGAGAATGGGTTGGGGGGAGAGGCACAGAATACGAGAGCGAAGAAGAGGAGAGGGTCTCATTATTTATAGGAATACCGGAAGTTAGCGCTGTTGAGGTGAGGTCCTACTCCTGAAACTTCGCTAGATAAGCTTCAATTCATGCTAACAAATGGCGATTCACCATCTTGAACAGTGGTCTCTGGCTTGGCAGCTCTGATACTTAGTCTCAATACAAATAACCAGAGGTTTCACACTTACAAATGTTGAATCACCATCTCCAACGGTGGTCTCTGGCTTGACATCTTTTCACCAAGGCCCAGTAACATTATCCAGCGGTTTAATGCTTACAAACATTGAAATGCCGTAGCCCCTTGTTATAAATATCCAGTGGTTTCATGCTTACAAATGTTGAATCCAATACTCAGACAGTGGCCTCTGGCTTGGGAGCCTTTTCATCTTGGTTTATTAGAAATATCCAGTGGTGAATGTGACTGTTACAAATGTTGAAACGCTATGGTCCCTGTGGTCAAACAGTGGTCTCTGGCAGGGCAGCCTTTCAACTAGGAAAAACTTCACTCACCATACCTTCTACTTCCTGATGTCAAAGTCAGCTCATAAACATGTAAGTGAAAGTGATATGACATGGTGGTAGACATGTTGATATGACAAAACACATACAATTAAATGTGGTTTGCACAAAAGTAAAAAGCCAACATATAATTCTGGTGAATGGGCTGTTTATGGCATCAGGTTTCAGGTGTTTACACTGACAGTGCTATCTATTTATTTGCTTAAAATTAGTATATATAAGTGGACTACATATTATGACTTTTTGCCATAATACCAAACAAAATTAAATATATCCTGATAGAAGATTTTATCCACATCTCCCACACCTATACCATCTGTTGCCTTCTTTGATGTGTAACTTCATTAAGGAACATTAGAAGAACATAAGAAGAATTACATGTTACACCTGATGAAGAGTTTGATTTATGAAAAGAGGTCCTGGCTTCATTCAGGTAAGGTTGATTTGAGACACACAAAGATTGTTCTTGACTGTACTGTGGTTACTGTTCCCCATATGTCGTCCATCCCTCATCAAACAATATAAAATGCTGCAGAGCCTAACATGTGTTGGGAAAAACCTATTTCTTTACTTGAATATTTTAGCGTCTGGTACTGCAAGCAAAGTAAATAAAGCTCTACTCTGATATGCAAACATTCAAGACAAATGGGACGGTGTCAGGATTAAATGCCTTGCCTACTGGTGAAAAAGCTGGTCACGCTTTGTGTTTGTTCAGTCTGTTGTTCCTCCTAAAGGGGCAGGCTGCTGGGAACTTTCTGCTATGAATAGTGTGCTTAACTATGTACACACAAACACGAGGTCATTGTAGAGGAGGACTGTGAAAAAATTGTTTTTGAAAAGGACATAGAATAAATTACAAAGACTTATAACATTTGCTACTGCACATACATTTGTGTTGTTTCTGTGTATATCCAATTCTTTTTTCTAAAGAAAAAAAATCGTGTTTTGTTTGAATCATTCCTCATTTAGGTCCATTTCTGATACATGATGTATTAAAGGATCTTATGTTACACAAAAAAGGATTGAACCTGATTCGATTTTCGATGACTTGGAATAAATGCTCTGATGGGCACAAGGAAAGGTTGTATTATTCATGCTAACTATGTACTTCTTTTTCTATTTATTGACCAGACTAACAGCCTTTAGCTATGCTATGAACTCTCTGCCATAGCTTGAGAATCTAACAACAGCATGCTAACGCCGTCACAGTGACAATGCTAACTTGCAGATCTAATACATGTTAGCATTTTTTAATTGGCACTGAACATCAACTACAGGTCAGGCTATTGAAATAAATAAAATACTCACATCATCATTGAGGATGAAAAGTCAAAAGATCATCAAAGTTACTACAATTTATCTTGAAGAGAACTAGCTAGTAGGTAAGTTAGCCACTATGTAGCACTATTAGCTGAGGGAGTCTGTCTGCCTGGTAACTGCGGGCAGAAAGTGCTCAGTCAGCCGGTCTCCCAGTGATCACAGTTGGACACCACTCAATACTGAAGACAGCCCCAGTATTACAACAAGGGGATACAATACAGCGGCGATTTACAGCAACTGTGACCAGGACTAAGACTCCAGGGACAAGAGAGGCATGAAGGGGCAGAGGGCCATGAGAACGCTGGGCATCAGTAGCAGGCGAATACAGCATGTAGAGACAGAATATTTTTATATCTCACTTGATGAATTGAGGATTTATTTTGACAGAACCAGAGGTAATTGTGGAAAGACAAACCAAGACTGTTTTGGTGAGGTTTATTTCGTTTATGTCAAATCTGAATCAAGTGGGTTTTTTTTTATGACTCCATGTTGCGTTTTAAGGGCGGCGGTAGCTCAGTGTGTAGAGCAGGTCGGCTAGTGATCGAAAGGTCGCCGGTTCAAATCGCGGCTCCAGGCTGGGCTGAGCTGCATGTCGAAGTGTCCTTGAGCAAGATACTAAACTAAATTGCTCCTGATGTGCAGTTGGCACCTTGCATGGCGGCCTCTGCCATCAGTGAGGGCCCTGCGATGAACTGGCGACTTGCGCAGGGAGTACCCTGCGCTCCCCCGGAGACAGCCGGTATTGGCTCCAGCAACAAAAACCCCACGACCCCATAAAACAGGGATAAAGCGGTTATGGACAATGACATGACATGATGTTTTACCTTGTGTTAGTTCAGAAAAAGAGAGAGACTTAAATGAAGACGGTGCACAGTTGTAGTTCTTTGTCTAGTAAGGGAAATAAATGTAAAAATATTTATTTTTTTACATTAAGTGAGTTTCTTGTGGCAAACTTGCTGCTTTTACATCCCATCTGGGACTACGGGTTGTACTATTGCTTCTTGCGGTACAAACCGTGGCTAGCTGGTTCAGTACATGGACATCTTTTTCATAACTTCAACCCTGTTCTTCACACTCTGTTGATAATGTTAGTTCATTGTTTTGTATTTTCTTAACTCAAATTCTTTCCATGTCCACAAATTGCCCCCATTCGCCAACATTGTGAAAAAATGTCAGGGGTATAACCCAAAGTCTGCAGAATTCATCCTCTTGGGACCATAGATGTCTGCACAAAACTTCAAAGCACTCCATCCACAAGTTGCAAAGATATTATATTATTGGCTGCTATTTTGATGCTGTGTGTAACCGCTGGTCATAGGGAGCTGAAAATGCTGATGCATATAAAATGGAATTAAATCATTATTATTAGAGTTGTGACAAAAATGAACCAGCCTACTATAGATGTCACAAATGTGTAGTTTGGTAAGTTTAAAATGGAACATTATACCCCCGGAATAATAAAATGAGGGTATTCTATAGTGGCTGTTTCTCTTCTGGCCTCCCTTTCAACTAAATATTTTTTTCTTTTCATGCTGTGTGCATTCACAGGAACAAAGTAAAGTATGTAAAGTATGTGACAAGCCCAGCACAATTTGACTATCAAATCTTTCCCCCTTTTCTACACAATGCAATGACAGTTTTGCCAGACAACCGTTATTCTCTAATGGAAAAGTTATTTCATTACCAAGCCCTCTGCCTAAAGGGGTCTGGGCTTTGAAAGTCGGCCACTAAATCATGTAACTCGTGTAAGTATTTTCTGCTGCAGTGATCCAAGGAGTACACCGAGATTCTTGGGAGTTCAATGCAAGGTTACAGCTATCTCTCCTCTCCTACTAGCCCAACAGTCAGCCTTGTGTCCAAGGCGTTTTGAATTAAGTTCAGCGCTCTCGTGTATGGGAACCCGAGCTCGCCGCCAAATGCAATACTTCCCGGAGTATTTCTGTCAGAACCCTGGCCTTTAAAAACAAAACACAGTGAAATCACAGCAGGACTGTTTTAATCAATTAAACATATGTCAACAAGCAATATGCTAATCACTGTCCCGACGGGGAGAGCAAATTCTCTCCTGGTGATGTATGATCAGAAGTCAATCATCATGACTGTGAAAGGACGGAGGGACAAAAAACTGGGTTCAGGTTCAGTTTTTAGATGAGAAATATAGGGTTGATAAACATTTGTGAATATAGTTGGGATAAAACTTTTCTAATTCTTGCCATCATCTTTACTGTTCTGCTGTGAAACAGACAGAACAATAAAGTGAGTCAGACACGGGTGATTTCCATGCATGTTGTATGTTTGTGTTTTGAGTGTCCGTGTTTGACTTGGATGAAGAGCTGGTGGGGAACAATGCCTTCCTGACTGGCATCAATTGTTTTGCTCGAAATCTCCAGCCTTCTGGAGAATCTGCATGCAGTCACAGCTTAAGTCATTTGGGTCAATTTAGGGCTACAGAGTTTGGTGGGATTTTACCGGCCCCTCCTACCCAGAATGCAGTGCAGTGTCTCAGACTTTAGGACTTCAGGACGAGGTATGCTTGTGTAAACACCATTTGGCTCACTGAAGTCTTGAGATGTAATAAATTTACATCTAGAGCTCAAGATAGCAGCATAGCCACACAGCGAAGACGGGGGATAAATTGCAGGATGCAGCAGCCTGACAGACGAGACCAGTGAGGCTCCTCTCTTGCCTGCTGATTGGGCGTCTCTCTACTGAGACCTCTTATGAAAACTCCTGATAACCAAATGAGCATCTAAAATAAATAACAGGCTGACGCATGGCAGGCTCCCAAACAGAAGAAACAGACGCTCATTAAAATCTTACCAGCCGTTGATTTGCTAACCATGCTGTTTACTTTAACAAATGCATTTAAAAAATACTACCTATTAACAAAGACAGCACTGCTTTATTTTACTTTTGCAAGGAATACACAAAGCCAAAATCTTGAAAGAAAACTATCATAATGGGGGTTCAGCAAACTAGTTGCTGAGATCCCAAACAGAAGAAACATATGCTCATTAAAATCTCACCGGTCGTTGTGTAGTCACATTTTTCAGATTTTTCTAACCATGTTGTTTACTTTTACAAACTCACAAAATCTTAAAAAGAAAACTATTATAACAGGGGTTCACCAAATTAGTTGCTGAGATCCCGAAACACGGTAATGTTTTAGCAATAACTATCATGAAATGTCAAAAAAGAAATCTATAGTCAATTTCATATGACCGGGAAGACGAAGTCTAACAATGCATAAAATTACAACACAAACTTTATCTTGTGACTTCCACCACAGCTTACAAGAGACTGAACTGTATGGCTAATGTCACAGAACTTTTAGGTTAGCTGTGCTAGCACTACTGCTGTGCGAGCTAGGCTACTGAAACAGTGTTTTCTTGCAGATCACAATTTTCTATTTTATTGTGTTTTAAGTGATATATATAAAGGGGAAATAGACAACTTTACAACTTCCCCACCTTCTGGTATATTTCCTGTGGTATTACTGTTGCCGCCAATGTTGCAAACACAGAATTAGAGCATTAGAGACATGGCTACTGCTACCAACCTGGCTACTGTCCAAAGCAAAAAAATCCCAAATTTCCCTCAAAACCATGATCCCAGCACTCTGAAGGGGCTGGTTGTATTAATCAGTGGGTTTTGTTGTTGAAAAAATGCTGAAAGTTACCTGGGGAAAACGACCGCGGAAACAATGCCTCTTCCTGTTTTGGTTGCCTCAATAGTAGACACGCTTCCTTGGTGATTATAGGATACAAATCTTTACACCATACAATTGCACAAAGGATGAAGGAAAATTGAAATCTACCACACTTGTGACCTCTGACCTGAAGTAGACAAGCTAGCAAGGCTACCTAAAATTAGCCTGCATGTTTTCATTGGTCATCAGACATTTGCCTAGCCTTGTAGCGGCCCATCGAGAGTCTCCCCAGAGGTCACAGCCTTACTTCCTTCAACTTTGATCTGCCATTTCCTGCGCAATGAGGGTTGATTAGCAACATTACAGGCATGATCACTATAGCAAATGATCAGTTTTACCTCCAAAACAGTGGCAGCCAATCTGGACAAAACTACAAGCTTTGTGGTCGTCTGTGTACTTCAGTATTAAATGCTGTGTTCCAAGATGTCAAACTGAAAGGACTGATGGCCGGAGGTACAAAAATAAAACTCATGTTGTACCAAACTGTTGCTTTCCGTTTGAAAATAGAGTATGTATGAAGTCTTCTGTGAACCCAGTGACTGAGCACAACAACAGAGCTGCTTCCTTATGCTCCCCTGACCAGTCAGACCCTTTGGCTGAGGCGACCAATTAATTATAGACGTGACTTTAAAACTTCCTGTTTTTCCCTCCTTAATTAAGCCAATCTGCCCGGCTGCTCTACAGAGAGGAAATACCTCAAAATAGTACCCAATTTCAGCACATTCAATTATTTTGTGCCCGGCGCAGATTGCATCGGTCGTGTTAATGCACAGATCAACAATGTTTGATCACAGGGAAATTATGTCTGTCATTTCTTCCTGCTTCGCCCCCGAATATTGTGGGAATTGCGAGGAGAGCCGGTGCTCGACGTGGGCACAAATTAGCCACTACGTGCCCTGAGTCAGGCCCATCCAACATCAATCTCTGCCGGAGATGTTTATTATTACACTCATGCCGTCACTTATTCTGAGAGGGGAGAGGGAAAAAAAAAATCCCTGATTTATGCCTCCACTGTTACCCTTTCCTGTCCTCATTTATGAAAACAAAATTCCAGTGAATTCCTGCCATATTAACACTGAGCAGTTCTGAGGTCAAGCTTTCACTTACACTGCACAATTCAACCGTCCATGCATGGATATTACACTGTTAGCTGCAGCTCCACTGTACGGCTTAGTTGTTGCCAGGAAGGCTGAGTAAAAGGAGTCTGAACACAATCTCACAAACTGACCTTGACAGCAGACACACTTCATATCTCTCCGCCGCCTTTTCTCCACCCCCCTCCAGTTACACTAAATCCACAGCCAGTGATCAAGAGCTCCAAGTCAACTTGACTGTTATCATAAATGCACCGAACTTGTTGAACACCTGCCAGCGTTTTTCAGTGGTGCCCTTTTCAACTTTGAACCGAAACTCACCTCTAGGCCTCACCCTCCGTGTTTTTCACTGGGAAACAGGAAAAAGGAGGAGAAAGTGAAGACGTACGTGGACGCAAAAACCAGGGCTGGAACGTTTTTTACAGGGGGAATTTATGTTGAGTGTTTCTTTAGAAAAACCTGGAGTTTGGCCTAATTTAACAACAGAGCACAGTTGGAAGTAAAATTCTTTCCTACGTATATCGGGGGATTGCCATCTATTGTTCTCTCCTGCGGTATCTTTGAGTCAGATCAATGAGGATGTAGGTGAGTATCAAGTTTATATATTTTTCAGTAATTGTTATTTCTGTGACACCTTTTCAATTGTGCTTTTGAAGTGGAGGCAGTGCCGTGTGAACAGAATGAGGGTGAGTGACTCAAAGGGTGAACTGTGTCTGAATCATTTACAACCACCGGTACACAAAGTAATTGCTTGTGGAACCTGGTGTTATAATGTAAAATGTATTGGATGCTGCCTCCTTCTACGGAAGCCCTGATGAAGTCAGATCTAATTGTTTTCACAACTGTGTTCATGTATACAAGATGTTTTTTTTTCCTTTTTGAGAATTTTATTTTTTTCTAGCAAAACTTTTTTTTTCACACAGTTGCACATCAATCAATCAATATCCGAAAAAATAAATAATTATTCAGTTTCACATATTTTTTTTTCTAGCAATTGTTTTTTTTCCCACTCGGTTTCACACATGTATTTTCAAAGATGGGAAAATATATATATATATTTTTTAAAGAATTTAGGAAGCTTATCAAGCAAAACAGTTTTGTTTTTTTTCTCCACCAGTTATCAAGTCATAAACACAGAACTTAAAATGATGTGGATCACCAGAAGAAAAAAATCTTCACTTGCCTCTCAGGGCCTCTGAATCCTCCAGCTCATTACTTACCAAGTATTTGCTGAATGTAAACATCTCACCAGCTCTCTCCCGGCTCAAAATCAAATAAATTGCACCAATTGAAGCTCCACTTGTATGAAATGAATGAAACACTTGATATTATGCCCTTCCCTTCCTTTATGAGCCTGCTACTACGTACTATCCTGTGAAATATCCTGAAGTAATTAGCCATCTTATCACACAAGTGGCCGTGCTAACCTATGGGCTCATATAGCATTGTACTCATCATCATAGTTAAACCCTTAGAATAACCAAGTGTCAACTAACTGTGACAACACCCATTGGTTGCACTACAGGTTTGGACTCTTGAGCTTGGCATTACGAATGTGCCGGGGAGGATATCCTGATTAGATCTGACTGAAAAGCAGAGGGCACCCTGTGGTGGCAACTTGTCAATCACAAGAGTAAAACTCACACTGCTTTATCGCCTGTTTTACTCTAAATGGGACCATAATTTACAAAGTGAACATCATGCTGTGTTGAAGAAGACTTGAAACTAGAGATTGAGACCACAAACTCATTAGGAAACTGTTTACTGAAATAATAAATCAAGTGTCAAGTAGGATCTTATTCTTATAAGCTTCCATATAATCAGACTGCTTTTGGAACCACTTGAGTTTCCCCCCTGCAAGGCATTAGAAAGAATGCAGGTTTAAAGCATTTCGGTGTTGGCTTCACTTCTCAGACCTTGAAGCTCTGTGGATATTTTCTCTATAGCTGGGGCTCTTAACACGACCATCAGACAGTAAACCCATAAAATATCTTGTACTTGTAACTATAACTGTCTGTGGCAATGCACAACTCACTCCCAAGTTCAACAGGTTGACCCAGATGGTCCACCTATATCACCACCTACCATATTCATGCACAGCGCTCGCTTGTTTACAATGAAACATGACCCAGCTTTCACAAATTAGAGGTCATTTCGATGTTCTCAATTTAAGACACTTGTCTTTTGTGACCCCCAAAGAGCCGCAGGGTCTGTCTTGAAGGTGAGTATAATTTATATGCTGTCTGACTGAACCTGAACCTGAACTCTATTAATTTAAGACCTGCTTTTGGACTAAGTCCCCTGAGTTTTGTTTTTACGCTTTATTACTCATGTTTGATTACTTCAGTGAGCTCAGAAGTGGCAATTGTAACACGGATGTCGCCGCTAAAAGGTGCTGGTTTCACATTGTTCCTCAAGTGGCTGAATTCCTGTCATTCTTCAGAGTCTGAAGAAAAATGAAAACATTGCTTTTAATTTTTTAATTCAAACACAGAGGAAACAGGCCTGCTGGCTTACGACTTATTTGGCAAAGATTAAGAGGATCCTGGCCGATCCAGAGTCAGTCATTCTGCATTGAGTGTCAAGATGTTTTTCTGCAAAGCCGGACCCTGCGCAGCTGAAACATAAACCGAACAATACGAACTAAACTGTGTTCCTTCAAGCGGGTTGCTTTGTTTATTCTACTCTTCCAAAATTCTGAAGCCATGTATAAGAATGCATGGAAAGAAAAAGGGCAATCTGATTTGGTGTACTGGCGGTATGACATCATCAAAGTGAGGAAATCCAAGAAGGCCTACTAGCTGTCCTGCGAGAGGCCCCTCAATAAACAGGCTGGTTATCACATCACTAACATTTATTTAACCCTTCTGCAGAAGGTGTTCTGTAGAGGGGTGCGCAGGGGAGGGAGCTGTTTCCGAACCCCCTTTGGCTGACCTGTTACCAACCTTCACTGATATGCAAAACACTCATAAATACACACACAAGCCCGATCCAGATTAATTTACTTGTATCGTGTTGCGACACACAGTTGCTGTCTTCTTTTTGCTATTTTATGCTGCTCTGAAGACATCCCCCCCCCTTACTCCCTTGAAGTCCACTACTCTCCCACTCCATCCAGTCCTCCCAAGTTTGGCTGTCTCTCCGGGAGGACGGAGGACTGAACACATGACTTCACCAGAGAGAAAGATCGTGGGGTCAAGAAATAAAAGGACGAGAGGGGTGAAGGGGATGAGGGGAATACCTTGCGCCCACTTCCATTCCCTTTCCGGTTTTCAGTGAGACGGTGCACACGGCTCTCTCCCACACATCTCGACATCCCAGCGCCAGGCTCTGTGTTTTCTTTATTCATTACTTAAAGGAAAGAAATGTAGCCCATACCAAAATAAATATGGCTCTCTTGGATTAGACCATGTGTCATAGTGTGATAGCTCCAAGGAAAAGACTGTTGTTTTAACCGGAGGAGGATGGAACTCTTTGGCTCTGCAGAGCGTCTGTCACTCTGCTCTCTGTCTCCGTCACACAGCACAGACCAGCAGCAGGCACCCTTATCGCATGATTTAGACCTAAATACATTACTTTAAAGTGGGCGACACTCAGCGGTGAAACCAGATTCACTGGGTGTCACTCTGAAGTTAATGACCTGAGACTGAGCTCTTGGTTTAAGGAGTCATTTTTACATTCTTTAGACAACTTTTTTTTTTGCCTCGCTAGCTGCACAAGTGTTTCTCTCTTTCAGTCGATCTGCCACTTTATTCCAGACTGATATATCTGAGCAACTACCCCAGAGGCTGAATCATAACGGTTTTTCCCCCGACTCTTCCTCTATCTCCATCTTAAGATTGAAACTTGCTGTTCTTACAGCCCAGTCACCAGGATAAAATGTCGGCATTTCATGGTTAGTGGTTAGAGTGGTTCACATTTGTGTCATAAGCTAACTACATTATTGAGATTTTTAATTTTTCATATCAAGTCCACGTTACATATTTATGACCTGACTTTCATATCAGGAGGAGACGGAGGTGGAGTTAAAGGCGAGGAGGCTGCCAAGCCAGTGACCACAGTTCAAGACTGTGTTTCAACATTTATAAATGTTCAACCACTTGATATGTTAAGGCAACCTCGGGACAATTTTCCAATTTGTGGTGACAAAAACAGGTTTTTCTGACAAAAATCTCAAAATATCTCCAACCATGTTTGTGGTGACCAAAACAGGCTTTTTAGCCAAATCCTGATCTTTCCCTAACCCTAACCAAGTGTTTTTTAAACTTAACCAAATCGAGTTGGAGTTTCAAGATATCCACAGTTTGCACAAAGTTACAATAGCATCATTTATACTGGTAACTAGGTTGAACAGTTATCTCAAAGCATCTTCATGCCTAAGCACAGCCTCACAAAGGAGCTAGCATGGCTGTAGACTCATGTTTACTGTGCCTCTAAATATTTAGCCTTGTTAAAAATAGTCGTTTTTGTCACCACGAACACAGCTTGACCTCTCCAGAGGTGTCCTAAAAAACATCTAGCGGTGTCAACTCTGCATCTCCCGACATGACAGTCAGCTCATAAACTGCACATGCAATGCAAACGTAACAGGTGACACCAACAGGTGACAAGACTGTTTCAAGCTTCAGCTTCAACAGTTTCAACATTTGAATATTTGCATATGAATTATCCCCGGCTTTTGAAAAAGTTGAATCCATGTAAGAATTTCTCTCTACTTGGTGAATGTGACATGAATGTGCACCTACTCCTCAACGACCTCAGCCTACAGTGAGAGTCAAAGATTTGCTTTGAGTTTGCTGAACACTGACAAAAATCATACAAAGATTGTGACTCTGTTAATTATTTTCATCCTATCAAAACGTTCTTGCCATTCGTTTCAGAGAAACTCCAGCACTTGTCATTAGGAGTCCGCCGCCGTCCTGGTGGAGCGTTCACTTCGGGTGAGGTCTGATAAACGGCCAATTGAACGCTCTGTCAAGCAGAACCTTCCTATGACCCTAACACACACACACACACACACACACACACAGACGCACACTTGCGCACACGTGCACACACACACACACACACACACACAAACATTTACTGCACTGGCACAGTCTAGCACAATCCTTCGCTAGAGCATCAATAGTTTGTTTATAATTAGCCCTGGCACCTCTTGACTACTTAGAGAGAGTGATTGTTTTTGAAAATGGCCCCTGGGGTCCTGTTGACTGATTGGCTTGAGGTGGTTGGGGGGGAGTATGGAGGGGGAGATTTGAGGGTCTGCAGTTGCAGTAGAGGGTCTGTTGCTGGCCCACAGTTGTAAGTTGCATTCCTCCCAAGCCGCTCTGGACCCTCATCTGACAGCCACTCCGATAATATCCCAGTCAGATAGAGTCACAGGGGCGGCGTGTCTGAGCTCTGTTCTGAATCACTCAATTAGTGCAGGAGGAGGAGGAGGAGGAGGAGGAAGAAGAGGGGGGAGAAGGAGGGGGAGAAGGAGGGATCTGAAATATCTTTGTTCTCCAAAACCCACACTAGCAGCACAGAGTACCACTCAAACGGCATGAGCTCAATTATGTTTATGCAGAGCAACGCAAGGTGTAAATACAGTTTGTGTGGTCTTGTGGCGAATTCTCTGTTGGTGGGGAGAGGTGTGAGCGTGTTTGTGTGTGTTTGTGCTGACTCTGTTTATGGAGAGTTACATCAATTTACAACCTGACTCCACGTGTGTGCCAACACCTGCTAAATATATCTATCACCCGAAAGACACCTGCATCTGTATCTGCCTGTTAGGAATACATTCAGGAGAAGAACAAAAAGATCTACTGTCAGTTTAAGGTCTTATCTAAAGCAGAAATAGATCTTTTAGCTTTCCAGCACTCCTGGTATTTCCCTGTGGTGTTAGTGTTGGTGTCGCTGTCGCAAAGTCAGCGTTAGCAGAAAAGCTACCGCTAGCGGCCTGGCTACTCTCAAAAGCGATACACAACAGTAAGAATCCCACTTCGATGGAGAAACAAATCAACAGGGTAACACACTGTGGTACAACACCAGCGCTCTCCAGTGAGTGAATGCCCCTCAGTTCACTTTTGTTTTACCTCGGTTTCCAACACTACCTTCCTTCACCAGGGTTCTTTTTCTGTCATAGTAAAGAGTTTCCACAGTTATTCCTGTTTTCTGTTACCTGGGGATAGTGACCGGGCAAAACAATGCCTCTTCCTGTTTTGGTTGCACAATGGCAGACACGCTTCCTTTGCGCTGTTATTAGACCTTAATTTTCTGTGAAGATCTAGCTCGGTGACCGAACTCTATAGCTATAAGATCTTATAGGGAACCAATCTTCACATGGATAATTTTTTACTTCAGTATAATAATTTTATTTCCAGTTTAAGGACATTTTAATGTCATATTCTAAAGCGATATTGAATATATCATAAAAATATCAGTTGTTTAATGTACACTATGTCAAGAAAATTCTGACTTTTCTTTTTACTATACTTTTTTTTTTTACTAACCGTTTTACTATATTTTATTAAACTATATATACTAATAAGCATTGGTTCTTGACCATGGGGGAAAGGTCATGGACTTGCAAGGGGAACACAACCTGATTTTTCTGGGGCGTCGTGCCTCGAGAATATCTGCGTTAAAGAAAACAGATAAAAAAAATTGATAAAAAATTTCACAGATTTATCCATCATTTTCATCAATTATTCTGATATCACACTCACTAAAAATGCTGAAATCTGGGAACACAGTGACATTGCTGCAACAAAGTCTACGGACAACACACAAAATATGTATTTCTTTGTGTCTGACTGCAGGTACATTTTGTAGACATTATCTTCAGTTGCAGAGCATTGAACTCTCTTGCCCACCATCAAAATAAGCCTATTAATAAACCGCAAGCATCCATAATAATATTTAAAAAATCTTACAAGCAAGTCTAAAATGAGGCACAAAATCAAAAGAAAATGGAATAATATCCCTTTTGGGGAAACACCAGGACTGAGACGAAGAAGTCAGACTGGACTTTGTGTGAAATGGAAAAAGAAAATACATGTTATATGTCACGTTAATCCGTGCATTCTTGTGTTTTCAACATCAGAAGCCATTTATACTCATATTGTGATATGGTTTGCATTCTCTACATGTAATGTGTCCATATTTTAAACTGCGAGGGAGACTTTTATCTCTGAGAGTTAGACAAATAAGTCACAAGAACACTCAGCCAATCCTTTGACGAATACGTCCTGTCTGCTTTATCGCATAATGAGCAGCAGCTCTGTTTGTTGGGTCATTTCTCATCAGGCACATTGGGACTATTCGTTTTTTTAAAGGGCAACAGTGTAATTTCAGCTGAAGTGGAGATGTGAGGTCTCAATAGTAAAATGAAAACTCTCACCCAGGTCGTCCACTCAGCCCAACAGCTCTCTTTTGATTGTTTTCTCGGTCCCTGCCAGCCTGCGACCGACCCCTCACCTCCCGCCGACCTGTCACCTGCAGACACCCTCTGTGGCGGCCTTTGATGTGCTGTTTGCTCTTATGTACAGTAGGGGTTAATCACACACCTTGAGAGAGCGACGTGGAATTCCATACAATGGGTCCGTTGGTCCGTGTTGTCTGAGGGCTAAGAGAGGGATTAGCGATTAAAGGACAGCCAGTGTGTGAGGTAAACAGCAGAGAACAATATTATACCCACTCCAGGTTGAGCCAGCGGATGTTGGTGTCAATCGATTTTTTTGATGTATAGTTTTGACTGAAAGGCTGGTGGCTGCCAGGACTGTGCATATTTTTCTCTTGTTTTCACTTTTAACCTGGAATTTCCTGCAGTTTGATACAATTAATTGGTAAAATAAAGTGTGTCTTAGGCCTTGTCCACACGTACCAAAACTATCTTTTTTTCCTTCCTTGGCCTCGTTTCAAGAATATTTGCGTCCAAACGGATCCACTGAAAACGACTCAAAACTCTGTCGTTCATGTTCCAGGCCTATATGTTGTGCTTGAAATTCACCAAAAACAGAGAAGAAGAGACGGAGCATGCGCATTAAGCTTGAGCGCTGTTTACAAACAGACAGTAGACGGAGAATCCGAACACAAGAAGAAGAAGACGAAAATGGCTAGTGCAAGGAAACCGGAATCGTTTGTGTGGATCGATAATGAGGTCGAACCGCTGCTGCGACTCACACTCGACTACAAGGAGAGTAAGTTGCAAGAAACACAAACACAAGCAGAAGTCCGCCATTGTTGTTGTTGTTGTTATGAGACGTCACAGGGTTCAGAGGTCGAGGGGTGGGGCGATGGCGTCGTCGTTTCGGATTCGGCATCCACATGAGAACGCCAGGCCTGCGTTTTTCGGATTTTTCCACCCTGAGACCTGGTTTCAAAAAAGTGTAACAGTAAAGTGTTACAGTAAAGAGCGTTTTCGTCTGGACGGCCCCAACATGTTGCACCTTTAATCAGGGGATGGGAAGTCAGACTCGAAATGAAGGATAATGTCGCTCTGGGACAGCGGAGTGTGTAAATAGACAACTCTTCTTCTTCTCTTAAATCAACAAGCATTGTGTTTACAGCTTGTCTTTGCTGAAAAAAAAATCAGTTACTGCAGGTTTTAAAAGTTGTTACAGATATATATTTTGATTTTAAAGCATAATAATCAGTCAATGAAGATATTTCTCCTCTAATGATAATTTCCTACCCATCTCTACATATTGCATCTTTGAGCAACATGGCTACAGGGAAAAAGATAACTGTTAACTGATAACTCAATAACTGTGACCAGCAATTGTCTCTGTCTTGAGGTATACAGTGACCGGTATAGATTTAATGGTTTATAAAATAACAACTCAGCTGGTGGCCTGTGTGCAGAATGTGGCCCATTCATTAGTCATGTCTGTTGCTCAGCCCAAAAATACATTTAGCGTATTGAAATAATTGAACTCAGGCTGTTCCAGCAGAGGGAATCAATGAGAATCAAACTAACAACTTGCTTCTAAGATTAAAAAGGTGGATTGTTTCCCCCCCTGTACTTTCATAAAGATAATATTTGTTTTGCAATTGGGAAAACTAATAAACAAGAAATAAAACTACATGAATAAAGGACTGCGTTCTTTCAAAACATTTAGATGCCGCCTCTGAACAAGCAGTTGAACAGGCCTGGTCTGTGACATTGCTCAACTCTGATCCTCTCAGCCTGCAATAACTGATTTGTTTTGGCCACATGAGGGCAGCAGAAACACGTCGTGAACTCAACATCGACATATTCATTTTTAAGTTGATACGGTGAACTCTGCGGTTTCTTATTTAATCATCCAGTGGTTATGGGCCAATATTATCGCTCATTTGCAGTTGGGTTTCAGGCCACCTGATGAATTTAAGTCACATAGTCTCTTTCTTTTTGCTCTGTTTTTGCTCTCTAACTGCCCCTGGAGGAAATATCTTCAGCTGCTGAATGTTCCACTGTGCACAGCAGCTATAACTGTGTCTGCGGGAAGAGTGAGAAGAGTAGAGTTGAGGGAAAAATGGAGATGGGAGAAAGAACACAGAGTAAATGTTGATCGTTAGCTTTATCTGATTGAATTCATCTGCTCGTCTTTTTCTTGCAATATTAAAGTCGTGTGTCTGAATGAATCAGACAGAACATATCCAACATTCAATATAATTATATTTATTTGTTATTTGTACAAGTTTGATTTCTCGTATTTGCGAGTGTCATTAATATATTACATTATTATTATTATTATTATTATTATTATTATCATTATTATTATTATT
>OMLP01045432.1:0-21568 GCA_900302685.1 Spondyliosoma cantharus
ATAATCTGGTATAGGCCATTTTGTTCATTGTTCTGGTTTGATGTTAAAAGACAGGAGGAAGTATTCAAAAACTCTGTGTTAAATTATATTGGTGAGAAACAGGGGTGGGATTAAATAAATGATCTTACTCCCACTCCTTTTACAGTGTTAATGAATTAATTTGAATATCGAACCTGCATGTCTTCTGTTCTAATATATTTAAAAACAGCCCGATCCCAGCCGACAGAGCAACGCACGGTAGGTCAGTGTGTTAACGTCCTGTGGATAAACTAGCCTTCATTAGCTGAGCTCTCTCCCTAAATGATTCCCATTAACATCTGGCTCAGTGCATGAGCAAAAAAAGCTAAACCTACCTCTCTCCCTCTCATTCACATTTCTCCTCCTCCCTGCTGCTTCTTTGTCTCGATCCCCTCTGTTTTTAAAGAACTTATGTCCATGACGCCAGCCAGGCTGTCCGCCGACAGTGTATCCGTATCTATGATCTGCAGCTGTGTTTGTATTTAAATTTCACGCGCTACATGTCGTCCATTCCATTCAGTATCTACTGCAGGGGCTCCGGGGCTGTCACCTGTCACCACAGGAGCTGTCAACCACTCCTAGACGCATCAGTCATAACGCAGGGGTACGGATATTATTCTGTGATCATAAACTGTCTGTGATGAAAAAAAAAAAAAACTCAATCGTGAAATTTCATCTGGACTTTTACAGGGGGGCACAGCGCATGTTTACTGGGGCACGTGCCCCGGTAAAAAGTGTCTGGTCTCTTCTTCTCCGTTTTGGTGAATTTCAAGCGCCACCTATAGGCCTAGAATATGAACTACAGTGTTTTGAGTTGTTTTCAATGGATCAGTCTGGACGCAAATATTCTTGAAACACACACACTGCTGTGGCTTTTTACTGAGAATGAACACGCAAACAAAACGTTTCTCATGCTGCAGGATTTTCAGGAAGTGAATTTGAACCCTTTACTTCAGCAGCAGCCGTTACATGACATTATCTTTAATGGCATAGTTCAAAATAAACATAATAGAGCAGTTTGGAGCAGGTCTTTATTCTTTTGATACTGTGGTTTGAGTTAAGTTATTGAGTTTGGAGTTAACTTGCAAATGTGCCCAAGTTATTGAGCATACCCATGCAAACTCAGGTGTGTGTGTGCCTGAAGTTGTTCCAATATAAAAAAAAGAAATAGCTTCGATGTAGTGAAACTACTTTTGCCATGTTGCTGTAGCTTAGCTTGCTACATTCCCCTGGGGGGTAGCTTCAGTGTAGTGAAGCTTAATTTAATGTAGAGAAACTGGTAGCTTAGCTCACTACATTTTCCAAATAGCTTGCCCAACACTGCCGACATGTTTGTTTAGATACTGCCTTTCCCAGGGCCGTTTTATTTTAATTGCTCCTCATGTAAAAATATTTCATTTCTCACAGTATTCACCCCCTTTAAGTCAATATTTAGTAGCTGCACCTTGTGGATAGAACTCAATCAGTCTTGCATATCTGGATACTGCAATTTTACTCCATTTGTGATTCTGTCAGTTCTGTCAGGTTGCAGGTGGATTGGGCGTCAACAGCCCCTTTTCAAGTTCAGCTACGGCCTGCATCTTCATACACAGGTGTCAATTTACTACATTCACTTGAGACATATTCACTGCACTCAGGTGATCTCCATATGATGTGTTGTGAGACTACTTGCACCAATTGGCCGGACCTCTGTTGAATAAGGTCAGTCACTTTAAAGGGGGTGAATATCTATGCAATCACTTATTTTAAATTAATTGACATTACTTTGTAGAAATCTGTTTTCACTTTGACATTAATGAGGGTTTTTTGTACTTTTTTTGTCATGAAAGTGAAATTATACTGGCCATGATTCTATGTATAAAACTAAATAAACAAGAAAACATCCAAGGGGGTGAATACTTGTTTTAGTCACTGTAATGACAACAAAAATGGCACATTTTAATCGTACAATTTAATACAGTATTTATTCAAGTATAACCTTTTGTCATCTAAATTAATACATGAAGGACAATGCTTCACATAACAGAAATAAGAAATGTATTTGAAGAAGAAGAGAATGTATTCCTTGTGCGGTCTGCCCACACACTGGTTGTACCAGAAGAATGGAATTAAAGCAAAAATAACACATGATCAAATCTGGATGTCAATTTTTTTTTTTTCTACTAAAGTCAAATGTATTTACAGAAGCATGCGCATGCAGTATTTCAATTGATACAAAAAGTAGTAAAACTAGATATACAGAGTAATTCTTCAGTATAAATAGTATAAATAATATTCCTTTGTATAAATAGCTCCATCTTCTTTGATGTTGGTCTGAGATGATGAGACATTTGGTGTGTACAGAACTTCAGGTTCCAAAAATATTCAAGCTTACATCGCTGTTAATCGTCACACCTGCTGACCAGGGTAGGAACAACCACGGTAGGCAGCTGGCTGTTGCTTCACACACAGGTATGTCTGAAAAAAGATGTACCGAGGGGATGTAGATGTTTTAGGATGATGTTGGAGCTTTGGGATTGCTTCAGAAAAGGAGTTGCAGCAGAGTAATTCTCTGGCGGGGACACCATTGGCCAGAGAAAACAGGACAGGCACTCTGGGAACGTGGTCGCAGACATTTTCTCTGTCTCGTTTACATCCTCACTTCTGCAGAATAAACTGGTCAATGAACTCGTTCTGCTCTGACTCCACTTTAGACAAGGCCTCATACTCAATACGATACCTGAAACACGGAAATAGAAAAAACGGAACGCCTTTATGGCAGATACCATGATACAGTGAACACAGGTGTGTACATCCACGTTTCTACATGCACTTGGAAAAGGCAGATGAAACACAAAAAAGAAGTTTAAATAAAAATGCTTTTACCTTCTATTTCAACTATTTATCCATGACTAATCCTTTTAGTTGTTTGACTGTAACCTTTTGCTAAGCTGTGCTCCTTTTAGCTGTGATGTTGTGCCACAGAGGGTGAGACTGCGCACTGGTACACATTTTACCACACATCTATCACCATGTGTACCAGTCACGCAGTCTTTTCAGTCTGATTAGTGTCATTGTGCAAGTTGGAAAAAAAGGAGAAGAAAATTTTATTTAGAGCTGCTTTTTTCACTGAATTGTGTTAGGATCTATAGTTTAAGAAAAACTTCACTTTGATTACACAGTAATTTGCATTTTTGTTAACCTCATTTTTACTGTATTCTGTAAATATGTTTGTCAGTGTGCATTATGAAAATTATAATGATCTTTATATACGTACATAAAGATTGTTTTCCTGTATTATTGGAGAGTAAGAATCCTTCAGGTGTGGCCAGAACTATAGAAGTGCTGCAGCTTGGTGGTGAGAGGACATTGCCAAAGTGCAAATTAGGTTAGACCGACTTCTCGGGGACCGTTCTGATGTCTCCTCCTCAAAACAAAACTAAATTCTGTCCCTTTATATGCAAACCAGGTAATTCGGGGCATGTTGACAGCCATTTACTGTATAGTAAATTGTGGGGATGGCCAGATGGTTTGTGTTTAACATTTCAGGATGATTGTGATGTATGGTGAAAAGACACATGGGAACAGACGTATGTAGGGTTTTATTTATCTCACAGAAAGACTGCGTTTCCTGTTTTGTGTGTACACAGATTTCTACACCTGAACATACACAGAGTTTTATACATTTGATGTGACACTGAACCTCTATCCCCCGATGATC
The DNA here is from genome assembly GCA_900302685.1 of Spondyliosoma cantharus. NCBI lineage: Eukaryota > Metazoa > Chordata > Actinopteri > Spariformes > Sparidae > Spondyliosoma > Spondyliosoma cantharus. The sequence continues at coordinate 3,719 of OMLP01045432.1, forward strand.
TGTTGTAACAGGTCTTGAGGGGATAAGTTGTAAACATCAGGAACGGCAACCTTATAAACATCTTAAACCATTGATTTTTTGGGATTATCCAGCCATCATCCAGGACTGACTTTTATTTGAACTTCGGAAACTTTTAATTGTGTGCTGAATTCAAAGCAGCTCCAAGTAACTTTCATTTTTTTGGCATTTGTTTGAGCACCACCACCTCCTGTCGTGAAGATCTTTATCTGTCTAGGGTATGCATTTGTTTTGAAAGCGAATGAAAGAGACATTTGTAATATTGTTTTTTTCTTCTTTAAACACAGCTTGCAGGATTCGTAGCAATGATGTAATGTATTTATTTGTGGTTATGTAAGATTAATAACTCCAATATGATGATGGTGGGGAAACAAAGAAATAGCCAGTTGTCTCACTGATGGTCTTGTGTGCTTATATAAGTCATACAGAGGCATCAGTATTAAATTGAGACCGTTTTAGAACCTCTTAAAAGTTCCTTGTAGTTTAAATGGACACAAAACCATTAATTATCCCACGCAAATCAGCACTGTGTTGGCTGGGTAATGGAATCCATCTACACACGGTTTACCTCTCCAGCTGCATCTTCTTCTCAGCTATGAGAGCCTGAAGCTGCTGCTGTTGAGCCTCTCTTTGCTTTGCAACTGACTTCAGCAGGTTTCTGGCCCCAATTGCCTGGAAAGAGAGGAGCACAGGATCATTTGTATGACTGTATTAACGTGATGCTCTCATGATCAAACAGGAGCACATACTGTACAGGATACTTTAAACACCTAGGTTGGGTTCAAGAAGAGTTCAACCACATACATGTGTTTCATAGCTTTAGCTATATGAGACGTCAACATCTGTTGCATTAGCCAAAGAAAAGCAGCTTCAGATTCTAATCTTACCTTCATCTTTTCTGTCTCTGCTTCTTTTGCCAATTCATCCACCAGCTCAATCAGACCTCCCACTATCTTCTGAAACTGGCCGATTTCTGCAAAGGAAGACACATATTCGTCGATCCTGCAGGACCTGTTGCTGTTGGCGGACTAAAACAGTTACAGCTTAATAGACTTGATAAACTATTCAGCGCTTACTGTCCACAAATTCTTTACACTCTTCCTTGAGCTCTGAGGTCTTCTGGCTGACATCAGGCTCCAGCACCCGCAGCTTATTGAGTTCATCAAAGTAAAAGCCAGCCTCGGCTAATGGGTCTTTAGCCATGGCCACAGGGCCTGTCACAAAGGAGACATAACAGATGAGGGGTGAAGACCACCATTGAAATAGAACTTGTAGGCTATCCCATGAAAAGTCCTCTTTTACTAGATATAGTTCGCTGAATGCTGTAAGAACGATCCGTTAGATAACTGCACACTGAAGTCAACAGGCTTCACAGCTGATAACTTAACGCTGACGAGAGGCTTCTCAGACTCCCACAGTGACAGTATGTCTGTGTCTCACCTGGCTGCTGCAGTGGCGTTAACATATGACCCCTTGTTGAGTCAAAATAACACGTTTCATTGAACTATGACCTTCACTGACCATATGGCAGGTAGAGCCAGTGCCTCGTTTAGCACGAACCTTTATTAATTTAACGTTTGACCTTTAGCTTATATGTAACGCTCACCGTCAGACACAGGCTATAAGATAACGTTAGCTTTCTTCAAAGACACCTGGTTGATAAGACTGCTAGCTTACACTGCATAATGCGGGTAAGGTAATGACTTAACATTAACTTCATAAAATGAATGGTAAGGTTATTAAGACAGGTGGGAAAGTATCAAATAGCTCAATGGTTTCCACAGTGACCCTTCCTAAAATTAGTTTTAATCAACTCAGCTAGTTAGCTACATGTCACTAGCCTGCTGACAAAAGCTAATTGGAAAACGTTTAAAAACACACGCTACCCTCGTTATGGCTACGCTCCTTGGGTGGCTGATGGTATATAAAACCCTGTTCAGCTAGTTCCGTGTCAGAAAACGATGTGTTTTACCTGTTATAACCGCGATCGCCGTTGACGTAGATGTCTCTCTGTTGTTGGCTATGTGGCATAGCATGTAAACCGTCAGCTGAAGCTCCTCCTCCTGCCGCTGCCAGGGAAACCAAATGCTGGTGCCAGACACCGGCGTGCGTGCGTGTGTGTCCGTGTGCGTGGCGGCTGATGTCACTGCGCTCCTTGATCGTGTTCATCATAGGTGTTCATCACCCAGCAAGCGTGCAGAAAAATGACACCATGCGGCAGAATGATTGCGGAGATAGCTGTCTTAAGTCTTATCACTTTGAGCCGATGGGGTTTTATTTTGAAAGTATATCGGAAATAAGATTCTTTACCGTAATGTCGACAGTATAACGACTGTGAAATGTTGCCTGACAGCCTACTATTAGAGCTTCAGAGATGATGTCCGGGCGGTGTTGTGGACTTCATTAAATCAAAGTATTAACTATAAGCTCTTTGCCCTGTAAAAACAATTTTTGTTTGTCTGTCAGTTCATTCTGTTAATTTATATGATTTGTAAGATGGGACCCAATGGATCAGGAGCTACTAAATAAAAAATAACACAGAGGAAGTCAAAATGATACATTATTAAAGTCAAAATAAAAGATTTTAAAAAAGATACGAGGACATGATTATGATAGCATAAAAATGTTTGACTTTCTAAATCACATCAGCGAGATTGGTTTATAAATTGACTTGATATTGCCTTATTTTGATTTCCCTGCAACAATATCCAGCTAACTCACTAAATCTGCTTCTTGGAACAGTCCTTTCCTGACCACATTCAACAAACCAAAGTATGCTTTTCTCCGAAGAGGATGGCTCTCTGTGTAAGGTGCCTACAGTTCTCCCCAGGATGGCCAAATATCCATTCTACTGTCAAGATGCAAAAATGACATAAAAGGGTTCAAATTGTTTTAATATATTCTCAGAGAACATCGTTGAAAATAACTTTTCCACGTTTTTCATTATTACCTTCACCTACAATGAACTTGCAATTCCTGCTGTACATGCAGGGGATATTAGCCCTCGCAGTGCCTGTAGAGGGCAGCATTATGCTTCCCAACATACAGCGTGTGGTAAACTCTTTCGAAGAAGAAGAAGGAGAAGCGAGTTTAACTTTAGATAGTTTTTTTTTTTTTTACCACTAAAATCTTTGATACGCTTTTTGATATCTGTCTCACGGCGATAAGGTCAAGGCCGATTAGTCGGATGGTAGTGGGTTTATCTGACAGCACATGAAGACAGCACGGAGAGGTCGGTGAGTAAACGCCAAAGCTCGTAAACTGATAGTCAGGTTACGTGTTGTTCACTAGTGGATGTAGCTACGGACGATAACGTTACCCACTCCATTGTACAAATCTGCCAGTTTAATGCAACTTTTGTTTAGTAGAGTGTAACGTTACACATCATGACACTTTTGATCTTCCGGGTTTTATTATACGTTATAATCTATTCAGTGTGTGGGCATTTAAAAAACCCAGATTTCATTAGATGTTGAACGTTTAGGAATCGGCTAACTTAGTGTGTCTTGTTTTGTCACGCATACGTACTGAAAGTTTGCCCACCCTATTCAACTTTAGCTAACATTAGCAAAACACACCCACACAGGAAGTAGCGGTAACGTTAACGCTAAGAGAGAGTGACGCAAAGCGAATATAGTTTTACAATACTGTTTTGATACAATAAAGCGTTAAATGGTGCAGTATCGACAAGACGAACTGACCAGAAGACCATAGCTAATTTCACTTACCAAAGCTGTGTTATACAGTAGTGGGGCTTTTGCTCACGAACAAGAAAAAGTTAAAACGGGCAATTTTTTAGAGGGAGTTCAGTGTACATCTGTGTAACGTTACCACCATGCAGGACGCCCGAGCTAAAACCACAGCCTGTTGTTTGCTCACTTATAGTTGATTAACTAAGACAGCCGTCTGTTAGCCGAGTAGGAGCGAGTACACTTGCCGTTGGTAATTTGTTGAGTTGGGTAAGCTATTTTTCACAAGTCGGGTCTCTTTCTTTGGATACTTCGTCGAGACCCTGAGTGTATTTTCGAGTCTAAAACAAGCTAGGCAAATAACTCCAAGTGGGCAGCCATTGAACGTTAAACCCTAATGTTTATCAGCTAGCACCGCTGTACATTACATAATAAAACAATTATACTATGAATGTCGTACACATCAACATTCTCATAAAATAAAGTGAAATAACTCCACTTAAAGGGGGGACCACTGCCAAACTGTAAGACATTGGTTAAGTTAAACGAGCTGCCTGCACTGTAGATTTGGTCCTAATTTCTTCTTTAACTCAATGATGTGTGCCCCTTTGCTGCCCCTCTAGTTTCCTGCCTAGCCACATTCCATTTAATGGGAAGGGGAGCTGAGGAAAAGATAACAGTGGGGTAGGTGGCCTCCTCAGTGTTGTGATACATACCTTCAGCCACTGGGTGTCCTGCTTTACCTGTTAACGGTCTATCAACAGTGACCTTTCCTGTGTTGCCCCATAGAGAATTTTTAGCTCCTGTTAAGAGCTCTTGTGTTTTTGCCAGGAATGATCTGGGGCAGTGAAAGGTTGCGGTGGCCTCGTCTGTAGCTGTCACCACGGCGGGGTACCTTCGGACCTCCGTCTGCAGGGTAGTCATCTACCTCCAGAGGGACATGTCCGGGGACAGCTGCCTGCCTCAGCATCACACCCAGTCCGACTGCACCTCCCCGCCTCCTCCTCTGGCCTGTCCCAAGACCAAGACCTGCAGTTATCGAGGAGCGCTGGGCCTTGGCAACAAGTATGTCCGACTCAACGTTGGCGGGAACTTATTTTACACCACGCTGCAAGTGCTGACCAAGCAGAACTCCATGCTGAAAGCCATGTTTAGTGGAAAGAAGGAAGTGTTCACAGATAAAGAAGGTAAGCCGTTTATGAACTGCAGGCACCGGGTCACTGAGACTAAAATCCATTTTGTGCTGTTTTTTGTTTTTTTTTCCACAACAAATATACACAAACAGTGAGTGTTTAAAGTGTAATGACTGACTATCGGTATTCTTTTACCGAAAACCTGACTCCACATTTGAGGATTTTAGATCACAAATGACTTCTCCACCACTGACGCTTGTTGCTCATCATGATCACAACAGGTCCAGCTAAGAATGAATGAGCTACAGCATCATTTTTGCTCAAAGACAATGGGCCTCTTGTTATTTTGACAACACATTGTTACATTTCAGTGACAGACTGCAGACTCTGTTGCTGCCGCAGCATTGTCGTGCACCGGTGGCTTAGATGTACATATGTCAACATGCTCTGTTGTTTCCGTTCAGGTTGGATCCTGATCGACCGTAGTGGGAAACACTTTGGCAGCATCCTGTGCTACCTGCGTGACAGCACAGTCATCTTACCTAAAGGTCGACAGGCTGTCCAGGAGCTGCTGGCTGAGGCAAAGTATTACCTCATCCAGGGCCTAGTGGAACTCTGTCAAAACACCCTGCAGGTCAGTCACATACACACTGACCTTATTTGAAGTGATGAGAAAATAGGATGTGTAACGGTCTGAAGTCTTCTCTGGACAGTTTGTGTATTAGCAGATGGGTTGTGGTAATTAGTTATATTTATCGTAATATTATGCAAATGGTGTGTGTACTGTGTTTACAATTACCTGTGACAAATATTTTTTATTGAATATATTGTTCCCATTGAAACACTCAAAATGGAGTGAAAAAGAATATTCTACATGAAAACTCAATGTAGGCAATACAAGAATGAAGAATAGCTATGGAATCTACTCTGTTTTTAGATCTCTGTTCAACTTTATTGAATCGTTTTTTTGTTCTTTCTCTCATTTTCTTTCTTTATTTTGTACTTTTACAGACTGATTAAGTAGCTACTCAATAACTTAGTTAATTAAATGTCAACATCCCCACAAAATCACATTCTGAGTTCTTTTACTTGTGACAGCCAGGGTTTGCTTATAGCCTTTATGTAATGATGCACACATGCTGTGGCAGTCTGGCTTGTGTTTGACTAATCAGTTATGTTCAACATTGAACACTCCAGCTTAATATTTTCATTTGAAAACACTAACTTGGAAGCAGCTTAACTTTCTGCTGTTGAATTGACAGGTACAGTTCCCAAACAGATTCATTGCATATAAGAAAATATTGTACTGTGAGATTTGTCAACCACTTCAGTTCTCTGAAGAGATGTCAATTCATACCTTTGGCTCTTTTTTGAAGGCGTTGGTGGCAGTATCATAAATCAAAAAATGGGATGGGCAATTTAGATTTACAGTATTTTTGTCTCAGCATGTTAAAGTACCTTGCCAGGTTGTTGCTTCACTGGATTAGCAAAAAAAGACATTTCCAACTGTGCCAGTGATGTGGCTCTAGGGATGGCAATGTCTGTCAGTCGGTTGGTCTACCAATTTGGTCCACACTGAAATATCCATCGGATGAATTTGCCATCTAGTATTGTACAGATGGTCATGGTCGGTCCATTCGTGATTAACCAGACTTTGGTGATCCTCTGACTTTTCCTATAGTGGCACCAGCAGGTCAAAGGTTTCACTTATCCAGTGACATATCTCGAAATCTACAAGATATATTGAACAAAATTTGTGTCAAAGACCAGATTGCTCCTCTGTTGAAGTTGACCATAATCTTACTCCAGACTTTAGCCTTCCTGTGTTTCTGTAGAAAGTAGAGCCTTATCTGTGCTCTATTTAACCAGGGTGGTGATGTATGTTGACCAAGATAGGTTCTTAGTGATGTTTATTCCCAGGAACCTAAAACTGCCCACCTGCTCCACCTCAGCTTCACTGATGTAGACAGGGGTGTATGTCTTTGTCTCTTTCTTTCTAAAATCAGCTCCTTGGTTTTGCTGACGTTGCGCAGTAAATTGTTCTCAGTTCAACACTCTGCAAGATTGTTGATTTCCTCCCGATATGAACTCTCATTGTTGTTTATAATGTGGCCGATGATGGTGGTGCAGTCGTGGTTGTACAGCGTGTAATTAGCTAATGTTAGCATGCTAGCCTGCTAAAGTAAGACAGTGACAAGCGTTGTTGTGAGCAGGTTAGCATGCTCATGGTGGCATTTAGCTCAAAGCACTGCTGTGCCTGAGTTCACACATCACCTCACACAGCTGCTGCTATGGTTTGATTTATCTATAAACTGTTTCTTAGTTGATTTATCATAAATGTACTTTATCACAATAAAATACCATATACCATGAAAGAGGATTCTATACATCTTACTTAGTTTTAGTATTTACTTCCTTTGACTTTATCTAAGCCTTCTTTCAGTTTACAGTTTGTGGTTCTCAGTGCTTTGCCTGACTGTGTGTTTGCAACAGTAGTGAGTTCAGTTCAGCTCTATAACAGCACTACTCAGGTACACAGATTAGACTAGCTCTGGATCATAGTATATATTTATGCATCTAGGCTATAGCAGCAGCACACATTGATGCACCATCTGTGAAGTCAAATGTCAGTGGGCATGCATCACGCTGACAGGTTCACAGGAAAGTCGGCGGGACTGCCAAAGTTTACCCATCTCTCTGTTTCCAGTGGGACAGTCTTCAAGGCAGCAAGACATAGAAATCTAAGCTCACCGGTTGTCATTCATTCATCATCATGTCAAGTTGTTTATGAATGAACAGCACACAACCTGCCTCCTCTCAGTTTATATCTAGGCAGTGTACACGCCAGCACCCATCACATGCACGCGTGTATGCACGCAAGAGCACATCTTAGGTGCACTCCAGTACTTAAACAAATAGCACTACACCCCTGCCCATGATACCTGTAACGCCCAGTGTATGTTGGTTTGTGATTGACAGGGCAATAAAGAGCAACCCCTGTGTGTTATACCTGTGGTCACCTCCAGTAAGGAAGAGGAGAGGCTCATCCAGTCTTCTGCCAAGGTAAACACAGCTTCCACGGCTGGAATTTATTTATTTATGATGGATCTGGAATCACTGCTACTGAAAATATAATTAGTTTTTCTTCAACAACATTTCCTAAAGTTAGAACGTACCACCATGCTATGCTATGTTACAACCAGAAAGATATAAGTAAAACAGCATAAATATTATCTTGTGATTGATCTGGCTTCTATGGGATTTGTTGTTGTTAATTAAAAGATAAAATAACATTAGTCATTTCCTAAAACTTCGTTTGATGTGACTTTTCTGCTCTCTTGTCATGGTATTCTTGCCAAATGGTTGACGCCTACTTAAAGTGAATTCATATTCGGTTCATTTCAGTAATAAAAGCAATGAAATTCAGTTAATTAATCAGTCTCTTTCCTTCTGTTAGCCTGTGGTCAAGCTGGTATATAACAGAAGCAATAACAAGTACTCCTACACCAGGTAAGATTGCTTTTCCCCAAAGGCCCTCACGCTTCCATTATTACAAAGATAACTGATTTATTTCTTCTTCAAAGTACTCAGCAAGGACAGCACTAATTTTTCAAACTGCTAAAGTAATGAGCTACAGGCCACAGCATGGATTAAATGAGGATGCACTTCTCTACATCAGTTTGCTTTTGTCTCAACAGTAACTCGGACGATAACCTGTTGAAGAACATTGAGCTGTTTGACAGGCTGTCTCTCAGCTTCAATGGCCGCGTCCTCTTCATCAAAGACGTGATCGGAGACGAGATTTGCTGCTGGTCCTTCTATGGCCAGGGTCGCAAGCTGGCTGAGGTCTGCTGCACCTCCATCGTCTATGCAACAGAGAAGAAGCAGACCAAGGTTAGGATGAGCTGGAACGTGTTCAGCTTGTCTAGAGCATTTGAGTTGGGACTGAAAGGATTGATTGATAGAAAAAAAAAGCTAATTACTGTTACAGTTCGTAAAGTTTTCTATTTATACTGGACCCAGGAGCAGACACCAGAACAGGGGAAAGGTTGAAATAAATTAATTTGTTGCGGTAGAGGCAGTCAAAATTGGCAGGGAGCTCAGGCCCCAGCTGGCGATTCCAGTGGAGACGAGAGGGAGACTCACAAAGGTGAAGGTAGTGGGCTAGTAGAGGCTCTAGGGATCAAGTTCTGTGTAGGCTGGTGGCAGGAGTGCTGTTGGCCAGGTCGTGGTGTGGCCACGGACCTCGGTCCAGAGTAGAGGTTTCACTAGAGAGTGAAGGAGAGGCAAGGTTATATGAAGCGAGATCACATGGCAACTAGAGAGACTCAAACAAACGAGAATGGGTTCGACCATGTAGCGCGCAGAGTAGACGAAATAATCTGTCAGCGAGGAGAAGGAAGACCGGGGTGTATGTGCTGCCGCTGCTGATTAGATGCGCTGCAGGTGCGTGTGACAGGTAGCTGCTCCGTCCCATCGGAAAACCACACCTAGCCTCACCAGAGCACCTCTGAAACCACACAAGCAAAGCAAAACACAAAAAGGCCACCAAAAAAGTCCAAATCATCACACATTGCATGTAGCAACACATCCTCGTATCCAAAATAATCTCATACTACTAAGTCTAGCATCAATGGTTAATGCAAAACCATCATGTTGTCAGTATACATATTGTTTTTCTTGCAGCTGCAGCAGTATAAAAAATGTTCTTTCAGGAATTGTTGTGTACATTTAACAGCTGCAATCAGTCTCTTACACTAAGTGGCCAAACAAGGAGATGGAACACATCAAACTACATCCTCCCATGATATAAGTGTAATGACCTACATGAGCATTTATCTGTAAACACTGTATTTAACTCCAAAATGCAGCGTCCAGGTGCTTGTCATTCTCACATTCAGAGTGCAGGTGTTGAAGAGGTGTGGGTGAGGTGGCTGGAGAAGGTGTTGGGTGTGTTGCACTCCAGTGCTCTCTGCACAGCAGGGCCATGTGTTTACAGAAGAAATTTAATAATCAAATCAAATAAATAATCAAAATAAATGATTTGAAAACATATTTGAGCAGCACTTTGTAAAATATTTGACTTTTTTTTAATTTATTTATTTTTTTTAAATATACCAATGCACTATACTAATTGGATGAAATTAAAGGATGCAGTCTCGAAGTGATGATAATTCCATCAGTTAGTCATGTGGTTGATGGGATCAGGAGTCTCAAGATAAATAACCCAGAAGTGGGTCACACTTTGCAGTCACCTGTCCCCTAACCCATACTAGCACTATGATTTCAGCAGAAATGTATTGAGAAAATCTTTCCTCAAAACAGGGCGAATGGAAAACATAAAAAACAGAGGTTACAGAATTAAAGTTTTTCAATTATATTGTGGAAATAACAGTGTTGTCATATTTCATCACATGTCAGTGGATGATGGTAAACTGTAGATACATATAGGGAGTCCCGGAGAGACCAAACCTCTGAAGTGTTCTGACAGACAACACAAGTAATTGCATGCTGTCGGAACAGAAATAACTCTAAACACCCAAAGAGAGCCTGGAAGTCGCTTTATATTAAGCTGGATCGTATATGTACTAAATCAACACAGACAGAAAGTGTGGATATTATTTGTGTTTATTTGTTTTTCTGTGTCAACAGTTATTTTAATTGGCTTGCATGCATGAATGAAACCCTGAAATGTAAACTGATGTATTGACGATACATTAATTGGTATTATATAGAAATAATTGGTGTCTGTCTCTTCCTACCTCAGGTGGAGTTTCCTGAAGCTCGAATCTATGAGGAGACTCTGAACACCTTGCTTTATGAGACAATGCCACTGCCTGACAACTCCCTGCTGGAGGCCACACGCCGGAGCTACACTAGCTGTGGCTCTCACAGTGAAGAAGAGGAGGGACCCGGAGGAGTTGAGCTCCGTGAGCGTGTTCGACGAATCCATGTCAAGAGGTACAGCACGTACGATGACCGGCAACTGGGACACTGAGACTGAAACCACAAACAGCTGGACAGAATTCAGCTTTTCACATTGATGATGAACATTCAGACATGAAATGTGTGGATGATAACACGTTTCTCTTTTGAATTGTTTTACTATCTCACTCGTTACCACTATCTAAGAAGCCCAAAATGTGGCCTTGGTGTAATTGCATCTGCCTATTTACTGCAGATAGTTGTGATGTTGTGTGCTCTGTACATCATAATTTATTAATATATCAAAGGATTCAGAGCAACTACTTCAAATATCCAGAAAATGTAGGTTTTATATGAAATGAGTAGATTTATAGTGGAGGAAAAAATCACTAATATGCACTATTTCTAGAAGAAATATTGTTACAATCATAGCACTTACACTCCCAATCAGCAGAGAGCATGTTTCATATTTATAGATTGTGTTTCTCATATCCACATTTACAACAGCCTGTTGATTACCAAAGATGAACCAGAAGTAGTGTGCTTCTGAAATGTTTTAATGCAGTTTACCATAATGCCTTTTTCCAGTTGTGAAGATAAAATTTCTTGATATTCAACTATTTTTGTCTTTGTTTATTTTCTAGTTGGAAGGAACACTTAACTGGTAATGAAACAGTCTCAGTTTAATGCTGATGCCTCTTTATGGCCTGCACAAGCAAACAAGACTATTAGTAAGAAGATGGCTATTTCTGTACAGTTATTATATTATTGTAGTTAGTCTTAATGCCTGTCACCAGGTCTGACTTCTGCGGTTTTGATCAGTCATAAAAATAAAGATAAAATGATGTGGAGTGCTGATGGTCAATGGAGGATAGTCAGGCCAAATCCCTGTGTCCACACAGACTCACAGACTTTGAGGCGCAGTTGTGGTAATCTGAGGGTTTCGGGCTCTCTGCTGTCAAATTGTCAAGGGCATGAGGGCTCGTTTTGATCCCTCTCTGGCCACTTTCCACAAGTCGGCATTTCTGCAGACTTCGCCTGGGGGAATTACCCAAATTTGAGAGCATTGTAACATTAAACACAGGGTTACCATAGGTTACCAGGGAGACCACTGGAAATGTTATTAAAAAAATGATGATCTGGGTTCTTTCATTATTCTTCACGCAACATTTCTTATACACAAACTGAATATTTTTAAATCACTACCTTATATCTGATATTTAATCCATGAACTGATTCTCCACTTAAATCCCTCAGTACATTAAACAACGAAAAAATAATAAGCTTCTGGAACATTATCTAACTGTTTCCTTGAAACCTCTGAATGAGCTTTTTCTTTATAAGACTCAAGATATTAAAATGTGAAATAAAAAGTCCAAAACCAGTGAAATGTCACAAAGTGCTGTCCCTTAACTATTATACCATACCATTCTGGCCCCTTAAGGACTCTCTCACTTAAACATGTCAGCAAAGCCCCTGAGGGCTCAGGGCTTTAGGAGGGACCTCACAGTATGAGAAAAAAAAAATGCTCTGTAGTCTGGTAGCACAGCACTAAAACAAAGGTTATTTTGTTTCACCATCATCATGTTACAGTTATTAATCTTACATAGTAGATAGGTTACCTCATCGTTCTGCATCCGCAAACAAGCTGTGTTTAAAGGTGAAAATGTTTTTTTTGTTTTTTTCCCCCCATCAATTCATGTTGCACATGCATGGCACAGTAAAAGTATATTACCTTGAGGAGGGCATGTGTGACTTATGGCCTCTAAGTCTTCATCTAACAGCTTGCTGTGATTGCTGAGTTGTTCCCTTACTCCCTGCAATATTTATAAGTGACCGACTGATGAAAAATGGCAATTGAGACAGCATTTTTGATGAACGTGAGTACTAAACATTGTTACATTGCATTTGTTGCCAGCCTGTGTTTTCAAGTCGATGCTTTTAATGCAAAGTAGCAGCAGCATGAAATGTGAGGTTTCCTAAAGCATAAACGTTATGTTTCTTAAGGTGTGTCGTGGGGGTGGGCTCTGCAGTGATTGGCTCTGATGCGCACATGACTACGGTTTTGCTGACATTGAGCAGTAGATTGTTCTCTGTGCACTACGCTGCAAGATTGTTGATTTCCTCCTGATATGAACTCTCATTGTTGTTTATAATGCAGCCGATGATGGTGGTGTCATCCTCGTAATTCACAATAGAGTTCTCTTGATGCCTGGGAGTACAGTCCTGGGTGAACAGTATGAACAGGAGGGGGCTGAGCACACAGCCCTGGGGGGCTCCAGTGTTGAGCACTATCATAGGGGAGGTGTGACTGCCAGTCTTAACTCTCTGGGTTCTGTTTGTGAAGATGTCCAATATTGTTGTACTCAAAAGCCCATAGTGTTCAGTTTTCCAATCAGCTTCATGGCAGGGATTGTGTTGAATGCTGACCTGAAGTCAGCATCCAGCATCCTGATGTAGCTGTTCTTATTCTCCGGCTCTGTGAAGACTGAGTAGAGGGCAGTGGATATGGCATCCTCTGTTGGTCCTGGAAGCATACTGGTGAGGGTCCAGGCTGGCAGGGATGTCGTCTCTGATGTGCAGGAGAATTAGTCTCTTAAAGCATGTCATCAGGATGGGCGTGAGAGCTGCACGGTGGTAGTCATTCAGACAAGACAAGACACAGCAGACTTTTTAATTACAGGAAAGATGATGGCTGTCTTGAAGCAGGCAGGAACTGTCATCTTTTCTCTCCTTTGAGAATGAGATGTTTCAAATGTCAGTAATAACATCAGATAGCTAATTGTTTTTAGTACAGGGCCAGATATGTTATCTGGACAAGCTATTCACTCTTAGCAGGGGTTTTCTCCCATCTGCTGTGCTTACTGATGGTGGCCTGTCCTCTGGAGGCAGAGTAGACTTTACAGCTGAGTCTCTGTGGAGGAGATCAAAGAGAGCATAAAAGGCCTTTACTTTAATCTGACACATTCCACCCACCTAAACACTGCTGCAGACCAAGGAACAGGATCTGGAACTGTCAGCCTGTAGCCTTTTGCTTGAGGGAGAAGACAGAGAAAGGAGGAAGGAACATGATGAAATCTCCACTGTCCCAAAGAAAAGAAAGATAACCTCCCACATTCTATCCAAATTCAGAATGAAACCGTAATTATGAATTATAACTAAGGTGGTTTATACAGCTGAACAATAGATGGAAGTTGAAACAATTAGATGACCATTTTGATAACAATCAAGTGTCATATTTAAAAAATGGCAAACAAGCTTTTCTTTTTGTGAGGATCAACTGCTATTTTCTTTCTAACATGATAATAAACTCAGAGTTTTTTGATTTTGGACTGTTGGTCAGCTTTTAAAAAAAAAAAAAAGTTTTCTACTAGAACACACACAAACACACACACACAAACAACTAAAGTACTTGAGTAATGATGAAATTAAGTCATTATTTGCAACCCTACAAGGAACGACTCTGCTATAGAGCCTGTCCTCTCTGTCAGAAAGATTCCAGAGATAAACTGTGCCAGCCTTGGTCAAAGAATGTAGTAGGGGAACAATGTGATCACTAACCAGCTGCATGTAAATGTGTTTTCAGATTTCCTGCTTGACCTGTTTACTTATGCCAAAATAATCTGTGTCACATGTGTTGCTTTATCTCTGTAGACTTTAACTGGGTTTACATTCATTTAATACATTTGGCTTGCAGCAGCTATTTGCTTTCTGAGACATATTGTAAAGGAGGAACCTGTTTCTTTTCATCACCAGTAAGGGACAAGGAGAAACCAGATATTACTGCATTTACATGCTCTTATTTATCTGGGTATTGTTTGCTTTCTACAGTAACCTGGGCCTGAGTCATGAAACCAGTTAGCCAGCTGTCTTTGGGCTTTTTGGTATCCCTTTAAACCAGGGTAGATCATCATATTTACCCACAGTTTGTCTCTCTGCAGAGCAGGATTAGTGTATAAACTGCCCACCAACCAACCAATCAATTTACTGGACAATTAGAGTAATCCGTCCGATGATTATATTAGAGAAATGTTTGCCCACTCTGGCATTAAAGCAAGGCTGATAAAGCGCAGGGACATGTCTTCATACTTTTTATTAGTCTAGTATTCTGTCTCTGTAGCTCAGGGGATGATTAGGAAAATGAGTGAATTCAAAATCGTTTTAGGCTTTGAAGATAAGATTCATAGGCATGACTGAGGTGAAGTCATTGGCTAACCTTTATTCTTTTTAAAGGCCAGCAGGGGACGACTTCACTTGTGTCAAAAAGTCATGTTAAGTTTAAGAGAAAATGACCCTAGTTCTCACGTGTGTTACTACCTCAGCAAACAGCTTCCTAATGAGTTTATCCTCTGAGGTCTCAGTCGCTAGTCTCTAGCCTTCTTTGATGCAGCGTGATGTTCATTTTGGAAAGTATGGTCCCATTTAGAGTAAGATAGACAATAAAGCATGTTCTTAAGGATGTGGCTACCTTGTGATTGACAAGTCATACCACAGTGTGTCAGTGGGTTCTTAGTCATATCCTGTACTCCACATCTACACCCACTCATCCAATTACGGTCACTCCTGGCTACAGCCATAATGCTAAACTCAAGGCTTCAAAACAGTAGACCTCAAAGCAACGGGTGGCGTCACAGAAGGTTTAGACTTGAGTGAGCTCTCTAGTGTTAGCCCTTGTACCTGACAACCATAATTACTCATGTAGGTTCAATGATTGAAAGATAAAACAATAATGTATGTGGAACATAAACTCAAAATGAACAATTACCACAAAAAGTGGTATTGAGCCTTTTGACTCGTGACATCTTAAAAAAACAGCGCTTACTTCTTGACTGGTTCCATACCAGGCCATTGAGGTCAAAACGCACAGCAAGTCACAATAAAAAGATTAGGTCAGACCCTCAAAAATAATCCTAATTTCATACAGCAGTACTTTTTCTGCATTTTCTTTTATCCCTCCCTTCCTAACAAAGCCCTAAAAACATATTTTCTCAACTATGAGTGATGGTTCCCACATGAACACAGTGTTTCCTGCCGAAGTTGGGACAGTTTTGTTTCAGGCAGAAAGTAAAATGCAGTTGTAAGGGAAGGGTTTGCTGTTAACATGGCTTCTGGTGGTTGTAGGTGCACCTTCAGTCCACGTGGAGGCACAAGTAGGAGGTTTAATGACAGGGACTCCAACAGAGGGGGGGTTTCTATATCACGTTGCCCTGACGTCATTTATTTTGCAGCAGGCCAACCTGGCATATGCTCTGAGAATGGTCAACATGTGCTTCAAAAAGCACTATTTTTAGAATCTGTTTGGATCGGCTGCAGTCTCTTTGTGTGTGTGTGTGTGTGTGTGTGTGTGTGTGTGTGTGTGCGTGTGTGTGTGTGTGTCTGCTGGTGCTCAGCTTGTGAATTAAGTCATTAAATAAGCTGCGTTTTAATGAGCTCATCAAATGCATCACGTTTTCTCCTCTGGAGTGTCAGATCTGCACACCGAAGAGCTGTCTGCTCGAGGTATAAACCTGAGTGAGCGACCAACAGATATTGACAAACCCAAAGCATTTCTGCCAACATTTCACACCTTTTCTCAAGAGAGCAGCCTCCCAGCTGTAACTCTCTGCTGCCCAGGAGAGGGAGAGAGAAGCTTCTAAAAATAACTGGCAGGCTCTACAGGTTGGTGTGTTGGATGCTGGGAGGCTCCAGGCTGCTGGCTCCAGGCTCCAGGCTGCAGGTTGGGGCGGGGCTGGATGCTGGGAGGCTCTGTGAGCTCCACTGATTTCTTTCCTCCTCCATTGATCAGTGTAGTGGGGAAGGCGGGTCCTCTGACGTCGACGTCAAGCTGCTCGGCTGCGTCAGAATCCAGCTGAGCGAAGGAAGAAGGAAACAAGGAATAAAAAGGAAAGAGGTCCAGAAAGGCCGGGGAGAGTGGACGGACCGTGGCACTGAGGTAGACCTGAGTCGTGCACACCGCGGACAGACAGACGGCCGGAGGGACGGACGGACAGAGAGACATGGAGGGCGCCACGGAAGAAGACTACAAAGAGAAATTATTATGGAACGTCAAACGGGAGGTAGGCGCTGCTGTCTGACGGCTCGTCGAGCTTCACATTTTGTAATATTAACTGTGTTGTTTTGCATCTTTACTTCCGTCCACACCACGACACGAGGCTTGGAAGGGTTGCACTGATATTTAGCACGTTCCGACGGTTTTATTGAATATCTCCGAGCGGTGTGTGACTGAATTCCCTTTAGTTTTATAAGACAACTTTACCAAACTGGTGATGAATACATGGACCTAGGTAAACTGTAGTTACAGGCTTCCAGTAGGTGTTACGTCAACATGTTTCCATTATCCAGACTTAAAATATTTAGCATTTAGCTAACACTTGCCTGTTGGTGCAGGTGAAAACAATGCTACAGGGTTAGGGTTGGACTTGGACACTGCTATGATATTGCTATGATACCTTAATAATATTCCAACAACACAATACAGAAGTTTAAATTTATCAAACCTCACCTAAGATCTATTTTGTATCATCCATCTCATCTCCATGTCGGCTTTGATATAATACCAAATTCTTTTAAATTAGAACTGCCATTTTTTCGTAAGATCCGAGCAACCATTAATAATCCAGACCTGCAGGCAGAAACCCTGAAACCCTCTGCAGGACATCTTTTCACTACAGGTTGTCCTGCTGTCTGTCTCCACCAGCAACACCAACATCCACAGCTCCAACCCTGTCACAGGCTTTTTGTTCACGTGATGCATGTCTCACATCTCTCCTGCGAGGAATAAATCATTACTCCTTTAACCTCTCTACACACTCCCATTGTAAACCCCTCATGCTGCCTTCACCCAGAGTCACAACTGGAAAGATTTCCCTGCGCTGAGGTGTCAGTAAATCAAAGGCAAGCTGATTGTGAGACTGAATGTGGCAAGGTGTGGCTCACTGACTATACCTCAGTCTGACTGACTGAGTGTTAGTGTGAGCATGTACTCTCTCTCTGTCACTATAGCAGAGAGGAAAGGTCAAGCTAAAAATATCAAGACAGGAAAAAAAAAATACTCTTTTTTTTTTTTTTTTTTTTCATCAATCAAT
>OMLP01045432.1:21588-33408 GCA_900302685.1 Spondyliosoma cantharus
AAAAAAAAAATTCCTTTTTTTTTTTTTTTTTTTTTAATCACAATCAACGCTCTCCGTGCTATGTGAGATACGAAGCGTCACATTCAATCCAACGGTACTTCATTAGTCCTCACTCAGTGCTTCACTTTAGTCACAAAATTGGCTTATTGTGTATGTGCATGTATGTTTGGTGGCAAGTGATATCAGATTAATTCACTGTAGCTTAGCTGACAAAATAGTCAAAATTCATGCGGACACTTGTACTTTAAAGTGCGCCTCATTGTTACTACATTGCTTCTTTAATTGCTGTTACAAAGATGGTTGTAGGAGGAAGAACTATATATGGCAGCTGTGTATGCTGTACTGGAAATGTTTAAAGAAAGGATTCAACCAAAAATAAAAATTCAGTCATTATCTACTCACCCGCACGCAGATGGAACTTTGATTACGGTTTCCCTGACTGTCTGTATTACTTTCCAAATCTGTCTTTCTAACAGTAACATTTTCATTCATTTCTGTCATGTTCAGAATGAATTGAGAAAAACTGCAGAGTGCATACTGTACTGTAAATGTGTCCATTCAGTTTGAATATTGAGGTTAATACTTTCCTGTCCTCCAGCCATCATGCCCTGAGCTGCATTTTAAAACACACTGACTTGTGCTCCGGTAGCATAAATTCTTGATTCCTAGTAGTTAACATTTACAGAAAATGAGCTTGTGTGTCAGCTGGATGCTTTATATTTCTATTTTGACTAAGTGGGTAAAGAGTAGTACTAGACCAAGTAGGTCTGTATGTCTGGTATGGTCAGAAAATGACTAGACTGTAGTGAGCCTTTAAAACCAGAAAAAAACGCAACACGTGTGACTTATCACCATTTAATTATATCCAAAATCACAGTCCTAATATCATGATAACGATAAACTACTTACTACTTGCTTCAGAACCATATCAATCTGTTGTTCTGCTATTGTAGTATTTTGTCCAAAAATGCAACGTTTCCCACTTTATTCACACAGCAAAGAGTTGGTTTAGACTCTGTGTGCATCCAGTATAAAAATCAATGGTGCGATTGGCCACAGTTCATCAGTGAGATGCTAGTCAATGCCTTCTGACATTTTAAAGCGTAACAAACTGGGCTGTGAGACAGTGGTTTGAACAAAGCCCACTAGCTTCTGCTTGAAAGCTCCCTGTCTCTTTAAGCGGCACTCTGCTATCTCAGTATTGCTTGGCAACTGAAAGCTTTAGCAGCTCCCAAAGAAGTTAAATTGCATCAGTTGGCGATTAATATCACAGCAGTGTGGCAGCCCTGTCAGGCGGTCTCTTGTACCGAAACACAAAGTGCCTTTCTATTTTCACCTGCTTTCCATCAGGATCCTTGTGTGCCTGGTACGTACAGAGGTGTTGTCTGTAGAAGACAGTTAAAGCGGTAATCAGTGAAAAGATTAAAGGTTTATTTAAATGTTTGAAAAAAAGCACTGGGAACTACAGAAATACTGCAGCTGTAACAGGTGTTATTTACTGCAACCAATAAAGGTGTCCCGTTCTTATTTACTGAGATTCCTCACAATCAATTTAGTTCCCTAAAGAGAAGTATGGTCGCCATTCACACAGTAGCCATTTTTATACTGGGCAGCAAGCCGCCATTTAGCCGTCCTTTTTGTGGCTAGGTCCGCGGATTTAGACGGAAGGCGGTAAATAGGGGGTCTGTTTTGGTCTGCCAATTTGACGCCTCGGAGGGTACACTTATTTCCGTCTGATGGGCGGTAGGAGGTGTCGATGACCTGCACTGTTGTGCGACCCATAGCCATGGAGTTTTAAAACCAGGAAACAGCTGATCACAGCAGTCAGTCCATCACTTCATCCACGGACGTCAAGATGAGCAACTGGAAAGCCGCTGAGATCCAGGAGATGCTAGAGTCTCCTCGGTCTCTGTAGCTGTTTAGTTGTGTCTGCTTGTTGTGTAGCGGCAAGCTACGAATGGTCACTACTTTCAAATTAAAGGCCCCCTGCTAAGAACCCAGTTCTAAACTCCAATGGGGTGCAATGTAAAGACAAATTCCTTGTCACTGTTCACTGCCCAACTTCGGGCTTCACGTCACGTCACATGTTTACGCCTACCCCAGTGGCGGCCAAGTGGCGGCTTTTGGAAAAGGAGGAATATTACACCTCCCTTTTTAGAAAGACAAGGCAGCAGATTGCCTCTTTTACCTTGCAGTAAATGTGCCGCCTTCTCTATCTAAAGGGGCTAGTGTCTCCAACAAGTGCTGTCTTTTATTAAATATTTTCTTTATTGCAACTTCCCTGCCTTTACCACCTTTCTCAGTCATTTTGACTTTAATCCACTGCTATTGAGTCATCAGTCATTTGCAAAAAGGTGTAAAAGAAAGCACCTTTTTTCTGCAGAAGTATAGTGGTTTTGGGCATGCGCTGTCATATGCCTGAAGCTCTGTGACAAATGTAGTAATGACAGATGATTGAGTGAGCTCAGGGACAACTGTGATCCTGTTGTCTGAGCTACATTTTCTGACAGGACGGAGTTCAAATGAAAGGATACATTATGCCTGAAATTCACTCTCCCATTTATTTATAATAGTGGTAAAGACAAAGGTGGAAGCAAGTGAGGGGGGATGAAGAGCATGATGTGAAGATGTAGTGAAAGTTGTGTTTACTGCACTTGGTTTTGTCTTGTATCTCTCTGTGGTTTGACTCAGAACTAATTAAAAATGAATGCATCCACATAATCATAATGTTTTCCAAAGGCATAGAGCTCAGTGCTGTTAAAATTAATGAATGCAAGCTTTGGCAAATGCTGTATTTAGAACCCCGAATCCCAAAAGGTCGGGACGCTGTGTTATGCATAAATAAAACAATGTGATCATTTGCTAACCCTCTTTGACATAAATTTAAGTGAAAACAGGAATTTATATATATATATATATAATGTGTTAATATATACAGTTCAGTTACAGTATATATTAATTACAGTTCTGGTTAAAGCCAGGTCTACAGCAACAATAGTTGCTGCAATGTTCACTGTGAAGAAAACCACATTTTAATTTGGATAAAAAAATTCCAACGCTGTTTTTCAGTTCATAGCAGTCGTTGTTAAACAAATTGTATGTACCATCATAAATCATCTTAGTTTAGCCTCTTTGTCACTAAACACAAAATAAAGCTGAGGCTGGTGGGATGATCATGAATTTTGCTAATATTTGGTCAAAGTAGGAGTATACGGAAGAGGATTAGGGCCACATGTGAATTTATTTTTGGAGTTCTGACTTTAAAGTCAGAATTCTGAGAAAAAAGTCAGAATTCTGAGATTAAAGTCAGAATTCTGAGAAAAAAGTCAGAATTCTGACTTTAAATAACTTTTTTTTCTGCGTGTTCGAGGGGTCCCAGAGGAAGCCATTGCAGTAATGGAAGAGCAAAACACGTAGAAACTCCAATAAATCCGACATATTCGGGTTTTTTGTGTCTCCCCTCCTTCATGTAACTCTCTCATGTCACTCTCTCACTGAAGTTGGTTCCTTACAGGAAGTTTACCCATAATTTTCACTGCATTCTGACTTTATTCTCAGAATTCTGACATTTTTCTCAGAATTCTGACTTTAATTTCAGAATTCTGACTTTAAAGTCAGAACTCCAAAAAAAAATTCACATGTGGCCCTAATCCTCTTCTGTAGGAGTAGACTGATAATTGGCCTGGCTGATTATCGGGGGCCAATATTCAGCATTTCCCCGATAATCTGTATAAAGGTTTTTGTGTCTGATTGCCGATAAAATAAATGTATTCATAAATGTAGTACTTTGGATCTGATGCAGCATCATTTCTCTGTTGGTGGTCACCACGCTTTGGTCTCAGTGTGATGTCATGAGTAACAGCCGTTAGGACCGAATAATCTGAATTTGCAAAGTAACTATTGACCAAAGTTATCAAATAAATGGAGGAAAGTGAAAATACTGAAATATAGTACCTCAAAATTGTATGCACAAAAAGTACAGTTTTTGATTAAATTGTAGTCGGTTACATTCAATCACTGATTATTCTCAACTTTAACCAACAATAGCAGTTTCAGTTAAATTAATTAATTTAATTTCAGTTTAATTTACTTCAAACAGTAAATGTTAATGTCTTTCACAGGACAAGTGAGGAAGATAGTATGAGCTTGGAATAGGAATACTCTCTCTGCTTTTGTTAATTACCATATCTGTGACTATCGTCAATTATAATGTTTGGATTTTACTCAGTGCTTGTCAGATTAAAAATAATTTTTTGTGTTAAATTAATTACAGTAATTATTTCTAGTATTATAGAACTTCATGATAAACCAAAAGGTGTAAAGGTGGGTGGCGTTGTACATGTCTGATAATTGTTCATGTTCTATGCAAAGGCCTTCATGGTGATGTGTTTATTTTTAGACTTGAGAGAAAAGTTCAAACGCTGCCTTCTTTCGCACCTTGGCACAGCTGGCCAATTGCTGCGAACACATTCGCCTCATTCCCACTGCCCTTTGAGTGCGTGGATCCTAATTCTCTGCATCCTCCTTTGTGTGAAAGTTTCAGATATGGCGAGTGGTGAAATTTTGCTGCGCCTCTGATGCACCTCCGGAGGTAGTATCAGAGGCGAAGCATTGGCGAACCGTACCTTTGTGAATGGATAAGCCTGCAGAGCGGGGGTGTGTCAGTCTGATGGTGTTCACAGTCTGATAACTAAACAGATCCTTCACTCACCAAAATAAAGAGTAATGTCCCACAAAACAATGTTACATGACCAAACAAAAGTAACGTAGTAATTGTAACTGTCTTTGGCATCTTATATGAGGAAAAAAATACCGTAGTTATTCATGGAGAGGTGTCTGTCATCCTGTCCTACCGACTCTTCGTCACATTTCTGGCCGAAAAACTGCGCCAGTCCCCAACAAAAAACTTTAACTCACCAAGTGTTTGTGATGAAAACAGTCACTGCGACGGTCAGCCATCCTGACTGAGATTTCAGTGAACTTTCCCCCAGAAAACAGCCTCCCTCCCTGCAAGTGACAGAGTCATACAGCTTCCTGCACTGATGGTGATTATGTAATTATGTAATTTTGATCATAACTTTGTCACTTTCCAGAATGTGTGGTGGGTCAGGATCCTGATCACAACACATTATAACAGCATCCATATGATTATAAATAGTCAGTGGGTACATGTTTAAATTAACAGGAGGACGCTGAGGGAAACACCTTGAAAACGCAGAGACATCATCATCATGACGTATACCATCACACCTCTTTAGGATCCACAGCACTGGCTTGTTGTGTGAAATACGCACTGGTTTGTCTTTATGCCAGAGTTGCTTGGTTCTGTGTGAACAAACAACGGTGGAGAATTGATGAACCACCACTGTGGCAATAATGCAACAACTCTGTGTGAAAAGGGCTACTGATAAACAATACAACAAGGAATGGATCAGTAGAATGTATGTTGATACATAATTGGTTCTAGTCCACCCAAATTCTTTGGCTTTCAGTTTATATTAAATATATAGCCTTACCTTTCGTCAGACACCTATGGCAACCTTTTTAATGCTAGTCTGAGAAATAGAAAGTAGAGTTGAAGCTCAGTAAATCTATTCTGCTCCACTCAACATCAATACTCAGGGTGCAGGGAGCCACTGCCATAGGCTTCTATTTTTTTAATATCGTTTCCTTTGTTTACTACAGTGGGCTGCCTTAGTTGCCATATTGCAACTCGCAGCTAAACAGCATTAAGTTGCCTCTTCCCTGAAGAAATATTCTGTCATTATACAGCAGTGTTGGGTAACCTCTCCCTCAGACTGACACCTCCCCCAGGACAGAATCATTTCTTCCTGCCACAGTCTTATTTTATGACTGCTGCTCCATGAGCCAACTGCATTGATATCCACTTGATATTTTGTACTCTTGAGGTTCAATGGTAATGTGTGCTCTATTATCTTGATGGGAAACATGGAGAAATTGATTTAACACAGGATATGGCAGTTTTAAGAAGAGTAAATGATTGCAGGGTTTTCCGTATCTGTAAATGGGCTCCATTGTTGTGTGAATACTGCAGCTATTCTAGAAGTGTGTGTACAGGGCAAGATTCCATTAAGGCATCCTTCAGATTATTCCAACAGCTCGTTTGGCTGCGCCAAGTCAAACCGTGCTGCTCTGAGCAGCGCCTGAGATGGACCTGCTTCGGCATAGGACCAAACTGCCTTATTGTACTTTCAGCCATCTGCTGTGTTGTCCTGTTTCATCGTGTTCCTGTCATGCTGCTTCATAATAAAAGCTTTTAAATTACCAAATAACAGGGCTTTTATTGTGAAGAAGTTATAAGAAATGGAACATGTGTGTAACCAAATAAGCGGAGCCACATTTTTAGCTGTGATTCTTCAATAGTACTGCTGGAATCTAGACAAGCAAGTCATTAGATAAAGACAAACGTTCAAGCAGGTAGCCCAGTTGTGGTGGAAATACAAATCCCTGCAGCTTGTTGTATGTGAGACCATGCCAAGTGTCCGCTGTTACCACAGCACCCTTGCCGTCCCCCTCCCCCTCCAACGCTACTAGGGTATGAATGATTACCTCATTAATGGCTGTGTCTGTTGTGGTCTGACAAAAGCTGATCAGGAACAAATCTTTTTATATTGCAGCTTCTTAGACCAAAGGGAAGGAGGACACCACCCCACACAGAGACAGGGACACAATAAAAAGTAAAGTTTATTTAATATAGCACTTTTCACAGAGCACAGTCGCAAGGTGCAAAAAGTACAATAACAACCAAGACACGAAAAACAGCAAAAGGGAGGAAAAAAATAAGTAAATAGTAAATAGCATACAGATTACAACACTAGATGGCAGCAGGTGAGACAAAAGCCAATTTTAATAAATAAGTCTTCAGTTACTTTTTAAGAGCCTCAACAAAGACTGCATAGTGTAAGTCTCTAGGAAGAGCCTTCCACAGTGTTGGGCGGCAGTGGGGTTCAACCAGTAAGCCCTGGTCAGAGGATCTAAGTGACCTATTATGGATTATATTATATTATTTGGTGCCAGCTATCAGCAAGGTAATGATAATGTTAAACCCAAACAGGTGATTTAAGAATGGTTAAATGCAAACTGTCCTTCATAGAGACATCCCTGCTCTTGTTAAATTTAAGGCTCCAGTTGGGGCTGGAAAGAAGGATTTCTGTCATAGGCCTTTTTCATGGAAGACATTTTGGCATGCCGTAGTAGGAAGAACTTATTAAAATTTATGAACTTATGAATTTCATTTAACTGCTTCAGTGTCAGGGTCCATTGGAGCTTTTGTTAGTAGTGTTAGTAACTCCTATGCTTTTCCTACTATGACAAATCAAAACGATCCTCTCTGAAAAACACTGTAGTGTTGTTTGTATGTTATGTGTTTAACTATCTGACTAAAGAGCATAGGCACCATGCTTTAAAAACAATACCAGGACATACAAAATATCACAACTGATGCTAATGAAATGTAAATCCTCAGAGAGCTAGTTACAGGCTGCACCTTACACTGTGGCAACACTGATAATGATCGTATTAGTATTCTTTGAGCACTTCGAAGGGTGAAGTGCAGAATAAAAAAAAAATGTTGTTGGTGGCCAGTGGTAATGGAGGCTTTACATTGTTGGCCCACTAGTGTTTTTTTTTTATTTTATTCTGAAATGCATGCTTATATTTTATATCCGCTTTCATTTATCTCGACCAAATAGGCTAGTGCCCTTTTCTCTGAACGTGCTCAGATTACATCACTCATTCAAAGCAAGCCCAACTTTCTGCCCTTATTGTAATCTCCCAGAATCCTTCATTGTGACCACTGGCCTAGACAACATCAGTCTGAACTAGTGAGCAGTCTGTTGCACATTTCATGTGTTTGCCATATTTCCTGTTTTATTCTTGGGCAGATTGTACATTTTATTAGCGTCAGGAAAACTGTCCTCCTTTGTGACCCCGAGGAACACACTGTTGACATTCTGTTGTTTGCCCCAGTCATGAACATGAGATGAAGGGAAAAGCAAATGTGTCCTTATGTAACTGAGGGTTGGCTAAAGAGCTCTTCCCTCAGTTCCTCCCAGAAACCATTAGCTTCAGGATTCTCAGAAGTGTTTCAAAGTTAGCCAGCTCCACTCATCCGTTTGATATATACCAACTATATCTTGTTATTTTAGTGTCATCCCAGGAACTGGATGTTTGATGTGCTGCTGGATAAATTATTAATGGAAGTCCTTGTTAAGTAACAGTAAACAAATGCAAGTGTGTGTATGTGTGTGGCTACATCATGTTGTTTTCCTCTGCCAATGAGTGCTTGTCACTGTGTGAAGAAATAACTAAGAATAATACACTTACTAACGTACATAGCAACACATCCAATTTTGCAAACAGTTGTTTAGTAGCAGGTTGGAGTTTTAGTGGGGCTCAAATAATCCTAAAAATCGAGTTAAATCTCAATGGCTGCAGCCAAAGAGGGAAATAAGAAATTCTAGTTAAAATGTAATGAATATAAGTGACTTTGATTTCTTATTTGCATTAATTCATTGTGGTAGCACCAAGCCTCTTGAAAACTTTGCTGACTAACATAGTTATAGTGTTGTGTTGGTTATATCAAGATGTAATGTCAGTGTAGCTAATTAGCTAACATAGCTAGTTCAGACAGACTGTGGATTGAACGTTTTTGTTTAGTTCATTTATTTTTTACTCAACACATGACACAAAGAACATACAACATGAAGGAGATGCATACAGTTACACCTGTTTCAACATTCTGTAACTAATCTGACCGTGTTATGATATAATTCTTCCCCATCGTTAATGATAATCGTCATAGTGTATATATACCTGCACAGTACATGTATGCGCATGTGACTTTTGAACCCCCAATTAAATAAAAATAACTGTAGCCAAACATATTTTGCGGCTTACACCTGATCTGGCATTGCTTGCATTACTGGTGACCATTTTCCAAAAAAAACGGTCTAATGTCATATGTAGTCTTGCTGTGGTATTCTCCATTGAGCTATGTTTGGGGGCTGCGGCATCAAACAGGAAACTGTGATACTTTTTTGCTTTTAAAAGCAGAATTCTCAGTAATGAATCTGAGTCTCTGTCTGTCATATTGTCAGGCAGTAAACCAAGTATAAAAAGTGCGGGATCCAAATCAAGTTTAATGCCCATAGCCTGATTAGTCTCCGTTTGGACTTTATTCCAGAAGTCCTGGAGCTTCGGGCAGTCCCAAAATATATGCATGAGCTCCCCTACTTGTCGTACCCCCTCCAACATAGTTCAGATGTATTGCTGTATTTGGCAGTAGTAGAAGGAGTGTTAAAATACAGCATTTTCACTTTCTGATCAAATTCTCTCCATGTCGGACTGTTTGTTAGTTTGTGTCCTGCTTTAAAGGTTTCATCCCATTTCTCATCCATTTTTATAAGATTTGTTTCCAGCTCTGATTTGTCTTTCATATCCATACCGTTTTCTAAAGATGCATGTTGTTGTGCTTTCCTCTTTAAAAGTCATTAGCAGTTCCTCTAGTTAGGATGGTATCTTACGCATATTCTTCTCATGACTCTGGAGGTAACCCTGGATGTCTTTGTTGTAGAAATGTATAGAAGTCATTGGCTGGTACTTGCTTAAATCTTGCTTAAGTTGTTTGAAAGATTTTATTTGTCCTTGGAATACTTGTGCAATATGTGTTAACCCTCTGGTTGCCCATTTTTAAAGTCCATAATAGATGATAAAAAATCTGTGATTATTGCTATTTTAGTTTTCCTACACATGGATTTTGACAATTTTAAATTATTTCGTGCTACATATATTCATCTATTCAAGTTTTTTCTGAGCCCTATGAGTCAAGAATGGGAGTGATTCCAATGG
Source organism: Spondyliosoma cantharus (assembly GCA_900302685.1). NCBI lineage: Eukaryota > Metazoa > Chordata > Actinopteri > Spariformes > Sparidae > Spondyliosoma > Spondyliosoma cantharus. Next base: position 31,459 of record OMLP01045432.1, read on the forward strand.
GACATTTTTTACTTCCCTTTTGTTCCATTCCCACCCACACCGCATCTGTCTCTTTAGTTATCCACATAATTATAGTTCTGATTTGCTCTGCCCAATAGTAATTTTTTAATTCAGTAAATTCAACCCTGTCCAACAGCATCAAAATGTTGGGTTTATTTATTTATTTTTCAGACATATATTATTGTTTGTGAAGACAGTTTACTCAGGAAACCGACCTTTGTAACACTGAATTTCCATCTTCTGTTGTTTATTGGTAAAGGTTGAAGGTTGTATTTTATTGTTGAATTTTTGGTGAACATTATTTGAACTTGCCTTAACCTAACCTGCAAAATGCCACCAGGATAAAGTCAAGCTGTTGTAAAATAAACCTACCTAAGAAGAGTTTGTCAGTTGTCAAGGCATAAAACCAATGATCTGTTGATCTTTACACATTTAAATGAAATAGTCTAACAATGTCATAGCAGTCAGTGCATTCAGTGCTAAAAAAAGAGAATCGTGACAGCCTTACGAACATGTTCATGTTCATGCCCTATGTTCAGGCTACAAACACACTTATTATAACATTTTGGTTTTTGGTTAAATATTGAAAACGATATCTTGTATCACATGTATGTTTGCTATGAACATTTTCCAAATTCACAGATACATAACTGAAAAACAGTATTTGTTTCTTCTAAAATTAAATTGCTGTAGAAAATGTAATAATGTGGGAGACGTGGTGGCTGTGTTACCTGGGGGAAATTACTGAGACAAATAGGCTGAAAGTCATTACACACAACTGTAGCTGAAACCTTTGAGACTTTTTTTCAGTTTTTTATTCTAACCTGAACTGAACCTCACACAACCAGCCTATCATGCCTAAATCTACTCATCTGTCACAAGCATTTAATGCTTAACTTAACCGTCTCTAACTTGATATGCTGTCAGTGAAGCATTTGGGTCCTCTTAGTATGCAGTTGTTCCCAGAAACTGTTGGACTTTGTTTCTGTCCACTGAGATTTACTAGATTTTCCCCTCCAAACGAGTTCTACCTCCTAAAGATGCTCTGACCATTTAAAACCATGGTCTTTTAATTATCCTTATAACAACACATCCAGATGATTATAGCATAAATTAAAGTGAGGTACTTTTAATATACTTAATCACGCTTTGAATAGCATACTAAACTCAGTCATAATATAATCCTTGACAGCCAGTTCTAATTAAACTGGTTCGTTCCCAGACACAATCAATTCAGTTTCTCAGTCACTCACACCCAGGTGAAGGTATCGACCCCGCTGCCTTACTGCTGGGTGTCATTTTGTTCTGATTCATTGCATAGAGTTATAGCCATCAGTGAATATATGGATCTATTTGCACATCTTTGCAGAGGATGTGGTCAGTCGGAAGCTCTGTAGGAGAGCATTAAAAGACAGGATGAAAAACAGCTGGTTCTCCAGAGACCCGAGAGTGATGTCTGCTTGTTCAGCAGATGTTTAGTATGGGATTGGGACCTATTTATTAATAAATGTACATCATCCATTAATTCAACCTTTTAGCAGTTGGGGGCTAGGTCTTTTTCCATATTGATCTGGTTGTTTGATGATGATGATGATGATGGTGATGGTTGATGAAGTGAGAACTCTTCAAACTACGTGCCCTAAATCGAACTAAGTTATGTTATATCAGATAGACTTTTCTTGTAGATCTGTCATAGAACAAGAGAAACATTTCCTTTTTTTACCAAGTGCTGAAAAGATTGTAGCATGATGTTTTGAATTAATGTGCCTTACTTGACATTTTGCATCCTGCTGTTATTGCACATGCTCAAATCGCAATGTTGATAATGGAACAATATACTGTGCAGCTCTAGTGTGTGATAGTTTGACGTCTGGGTCATTTGGTCAAAGGAATAGTTTGTACTGATGTAATCACAGACTCATGACATTTAGAATTGTACACAGATTGATG